>CAKAOI010050381.1:0-60303 GCA_916701655.1 Sebastiscus albofasciatus
TGCTGCTATTAAAAAAATGTAAATGCTTTCAAAACAATATTCTGACTAAAAGTTTACATAAACCAGTATGTGATAATCCATCAACTTTATGTTCCTCTGATAATAACTATAGTCAAAATATAATAATTAAAAATAAAATAATTAATAATAATTAATTTTATCTGGTTTTTTTTTTTGTTTTTTTTACTAAAAAATTAGGTATAATTTCACGTATTAGGTTTATTAACTTTAATTTTCCCCCCAAAAAGTGCCAAACTTAATAATTAGGAATGACCAAAGAGGTGTAACACAGAATTGGGTGATAGTTTATACTGTATGCTTTATAAACAGTCAAACCAGACTAGATCTTTTGTCGACCAGACAAAGGTTGCACGGTCGACGGGAAGACGACAGGACGGTTAAGCACTCTAGCTCTAAAATGTACATTTACACCACCAGCACTTTTTACACGTTATACTCA
The DNA here is from genome assembly GCA_916701655.1 of Sebastiscus albofasciatus. Classification (NCBI taxonomy): domain Eukaryota; kingdom Metazoa; phylum Chordata; class Actinopteri; order Perciformes; family Sebastidae; genus Sebastiscus; species Sebastiscus albofasciatus. The sequence goes on from CAKAOI010050381.1 coordinate 461, forward strand.
TCAATGTTTTTCTCTATTTTGACCGCAGCTAAGTGTCATGCCTGCATGGACGAGGCCAGATGCCCAAAGTTGATACAAATATTCGACCAAAATGACCGTAATCTGTACGAAAGAAACCTCAATGACACGTTTCCAGAATGCTCTGTGATGCCGCCGCCTGGCTCTGTGCATTGTGCCGTGTGCTATGACGGATCCATGATCAAGATCTTCTGCTCTGAGGATGTTGAAGGAAAACTGGACATGCAAGATAACGATGGACAAAAAATCCTCAACATCTCTTCAGTCTGTACGTATCACATGAATGTATTGACCATGAATCTCTTTGTAGACATCTAGGTTCAAAACTGAAGATAACTTTGGTTGAGAAGAGAACGTTTTCAAACATTGGGGTCTAACTGTTGTTTCATTGATACGACAATATTTCATTGAGCAAAAACTCCAAACTACACATTGAAATACAGAATGATGTTGAAACAACAGTTATCAGGGTTCCCCCCTGGTGGTGGTCAGTTACCTAGACCCGGGGTCTGCAACCTGCGGCTCCAGAGCCACATGCAGCCCTTCAGCCCTTCAGCTCCTCTCCAGCTCCTCTCCAGTGGCTCCCTGTGGATTTATAAAGATGGAAATGAATAACTGTTCTTTGTTTACATTTTCATTTTTATTTATCATTGTTGTAGGTCTATGGTACGACGGAGTGTTAGGGCCACATTGAGGAAAAAAAATAATTCTGAGATTTCGAGAAAAAAGTCATAATATTATAAAGTAGTAATTTTGCGTGTTATTTTCTTTTTTTCTTGTAAAGTTATGATTTTATTCTCGTAATATTACGACTTTTTTTCTCGTAAAGTTATGATTTTATTCTCGTAATATTACAACTTTTTTTCTCGTAAAGTTATGATTTTATTCTCAATAATCAGTAATATTATGCATACTGTATGTCATGCTAATACCTTTTCACCTTGTATAAAATGTATAATATACTGACTAGGAAATGTTACCATTTACTATTACTGAATGTAATTTGCTTCATTATAAGTTGTCTTTCAATCAAATATTAAGATACAATGGAACAAAAACTGTTCATAAAACATTATAGACGTGACCACGGACTATTTCTGTAACAATTTAGCCACAAATTCACATACTGACTGTCTACGGTCCAGACGTATACTCGGTTCTGAACGAGTCTTGTGCGTTTGTGGGGCTATCCCTCTGCGGTCCAGCCAAAAAGGCGGTCAAATCTGTGCAAAAATCTATTTAATAAGCGAGCTTTTGGTCAGAGACCTTCTTCAATAGGTAGCCTGTTGAAAAGTGTTTTAATTTCTATTTGTTAATCTTTAAGGTGGCTCAACTCCCGCCTTATTATACACTCAGTTGCCTGTTTATTAGGTACACCTAGCTCAAACTAATGCAGTCTAATATAACAGTAAGTAATATCTAATGGAGATTATAATGTTCCGTTTTTGTTGCCGTCTTAACTGTTATAACCATCATGACACCTTATGTCACCTAAATGTATATAACCTGGTGGTTATATGTAGCCTCTGTTACTTTTCATCTAAATTATAGTTGTTTGGTCATTTTTTGACTTGTAAACAAGTAACCAAGTATCTGTTCTTTGCTCAGGTGAGGATGGGATTCAGTGATGCTTTAAAGGTGCATTAACTCAGATAATAGTGTGGGGACGTTTTCTGATATAATTATTTGTAAGACTATAGTAGAGCTAGATAAGCAGTGAAGACGGCTGGCTACATCATTTACTGCACACGTATTGTACATGCACAGTATTACACTGTGTTTATGTATAACTGCAACCCTTTGTCCGTCATAAAATCACCATAAAATGCCAGTGTTTTTTTTATTACAAATAAAAATGAATGTAAGTTAATCAGGAAGTTTTGTGGAGCTCCTGATGCTATTTTAATTTCTTTTTTTCTTTAGGTGTGCCACCTCAGCTGACCCCCGGCCGTACACATGTTTGGTGGATTCCTGGCTTTGGTATGTATTTAACACAAGCACTGAAGCTCTATTTAAAGGTCCCACATCGTGCTCATTTTCAGGTTTATACTTATATTTTGTATTTCTACTAGAACATGTTTACATGCTGTGATGTTCAAAAAAATCTTTATTTTCCTCATACTGTCAGCCTGAATATTCCTGTATTCACCCTCTCTGTCTGAAACACTCCGTTTTAGCGCATTTTGACGGAATTGCAACGGAATTGCAACAGAATTGCGTTGCTAGGCAACAGCTTGGGTCCATGTGTACTTCCTGTCAGCTGATGACATTCACATACTCTGCAACAGGAAATAAACTGGGACACATTTAGAATGTTTACGTTTAAAATTGTGTCAAAGGTCTAAATATTGTATATTTGTGACATCACAAATGGGCAGAAATCCTGACAGCTTGTTTCAAATGCACAGTTTCTGAATACGGGCTGTGTGTATTTCCCCGTGGATTGAGCGTTTCAATACCTTCACATTAATTATATAGGACTTAAGCCTGCTTTATAATAAAAAAACATGAAAATCTCCCTTTTTTTATAAAATGGGACCTTTAATATTGACACTGATGAACTGCATGACTTGATATGTAAAAACAAACAGATAATTTTTTTTTGCCTTGAAACAAACGTAACAGCTATGTGTTTTCATTTTGCAGCAGTCGTCTTTGTCATCGTCATCGTCATCGCGCTGGTAGCGGCGGTGCTTTCCAGGGTAAGTGTGACTCAATATGTTCACTGAACTTTCGACGTGTTAAATGGAGAAACAGAACTCAAATCAGATTTATGCATGGGTCACTGAAGTGATTTCAGGTCTCTCATATTACCAGATAAAATCTATTACAACACCATCTATTAAATCACATTTCACTTCTTAAATCTGTTGTTTTATTCTTTCCTTTCAGCGCCGCCAGAGAGAGAGGTAGGTTCAGTCTGTTTTATTCCATGTCTTTAATTGAACCTATGTGTTATTGTTATCGTTGCATAATTTGAATAAACAATGTTGGTACAAAATCATGAACAGGATTTATGCAAAATCTCACTCGAACTTGAATCTGTGTTCCTGCAAAGTATTAGTTTCAAATATAACAGGAGGCCTCCTAGTGGACTCTTGACACTTGTTTTTTTTGTTCTTCTTTTTTGTAATAGGATTGGAAATGGTCAGCAGTGAAGAACACTGAAGAAGACAGCAGTGTGCGGAGGTCGGTCCCTCGCCAAGCCAAGTTATTTACATCTAATAACATAGCTTTAGCAATTTAGAAATTACGTTTGTGTGTATTGTATACTCCTTGGGAGAAATGCTGCTTTAGATTGATTATTTTCATTTGCTGATGTTTTCTTGATAAATACATTTATATTTGGTCTTTAGGGCGCCTTTTTTCTCTTGAAAATTACTTCCAACAATTCTTAAATTAACTGTAGATTATTTCTCTGTCAAGCAACTAGTTGCTTACTTGAAGAATCAGCTATGAGCTTTTTTTTTTAAAGTTATTTTTTGGGGGCATTTATTGACAGTGGATAGAGTCTTGGAAAGGGAGAGAGTGGATGCGGAAAGGGCCACAGGCCGGATTCAAACCCGGGCCACCGGCGGTCAGGATTGAAGCCTGTTACATGGGCACCGCTCTACCAACTGAGCTAACCAGACAACCCAGCTCAATACTTTTTGCTAATAATGTTTGAAATGAATGAGCTTTCTGCAAAAATTGGCTTCATGCATATACTGTATGTAACTGCTGTCTTCATTAAAAGCTGCTTTAAATAACATATGGTCATTCTGTCATTCTTTATAACACAGACACTGGACCAGGCGATATAGTGTTTTAGTGAATAAGCAATGGTGGAAGAAGTACTCAGGCAACTTGTACCTTGAGAAAAAAGTAGCAATACCACAGTGTAGAAATACAAGTTAAAATCCTGCATTCAAATTTGTATTGAAGTAAAAGTACATATGTATGCCTACTAGCAACAAAATATAACTAAAATCAGTGGCGGAAGAAGATTCAGATCTTTTACTTCAGTAAAAGTAGCAATACCGCAGTGTGGAAATACTCCGTTACAAGTAAAAGTCCTGCAATCAAAATCTTACTTGTGTAAAAGTACAAAAGTACTAGCATCAAAATATACCTAAAGTTAAAGTACTCATAATGCAGACTGGCCCATTTCAGAATCATTATATTACTGGATTATAATCATTGATGCATTAATGTGTTCATCACTTTAATGTTGCAGCTGATAGAGGTGGAGATACTTTTTTTAACTACTTTATATACTGCTAGGTATCTTAACCTATAATAGCATATCATAAATTATGAGTTGATTTATATTTTCTATTAATAATCTGAATCTGCAAAGTAACTAGTAACTAAAGTTGTCAAAAAGAAATGGAATAAAATGTACAATATTTGCAGCCAATGTGGTGGATTAGAAGTATAAAGTATCTCTAAAGTACAGCAGGACAGAGTCGGGTCGGTCGGGACACTTTTGTATCGACACCAAATAACCTTCCATTACTCACAGACTACCTGAATAGTAATGAAAATAATTTGATCCCTGAACAGATACAGATGTCTGCTAACAATTTATCAGGTTTTTTTTAAAGCCCAACCTAAACGTGAAAGGCACAATTTTATTAAATGTACAAGGAGTTCATTTTCCCAAAATCTTGCCTCCCCAGGATGGTTGGGGTTGTGGGTACACACCTTGTTCTGTAAAAAAGAAATATAATTCAAATTGAATTAATATCATTTAAATTGAATTAAATTGCAGTCTAAACTTGAACACCTTATATTTACAGTGTCACTTGGCCACACATTTCTTTGAGTAAAAGAAAACATTTGTTAAATTATCACATTTTCAGAAATATGCTGTGACATGACTGCAGAAAAACTATTAGTTAGTCGTGTCTTCTTCTCTGAGACAAACTCTTTTATTGTTTCAAAAAACGACGTACTGATCCATGTCGGTCCATCACCTTCAGTTACACAGCAGCACCGTGCTCATACGCGCTCTTACTTTGTAAACGGCAACTTCCGGTCGCAGAAACAAAAGAAACGGGGCGTTTTTTAATTTCTGTCTTCGAGTGATTTTATTTTTTGTTTTTAGAAATAGAAAATGAAAATCAACACGTTTTTTTAAGTTCAGTTCATCTCCTTTTTGACCCTGATAAAGAAAAACACCTTCTATTTCAATATTCATTTTTGTATTTTAAAACGAAAATCAAATAACCACTAATTTTTTGTTTTTAATATTTGTTTGTGAAAGGAAAACCAAATGACCAAAAGATACAAGTTGTTGTACATTAGCCTAATAAGAGCATCAAACACCCGACAAATCTCCCTCCAAAGTACACTTCGAACAGACAAAAAGGTGCGACCAATTTGCGATCAACTATGGACAATCATGCGATTAATCACGATTAAATATTCTAAGCGTTTGACAGCCGTAATATAAAGAAAATATCATTTTAAAACTTGTCCTTATCAAAGGGCAGCACTCTGAGAAAAGTAGTTGTCTGAGAAAAAAAAACGAGTGCTGTATTTGAGAGAAAACGACACGGAGCGCGACCTTTGAGATTAAAAGCAGTTCAACATGTAATCGACTACAACGAGGTCAGAACGTGACCCTGACGTCAGTCTGGTGTTAAAGAATACGGTTATTTTCCACCTCTGAATATTATACTGTAATGTGTTTTAATACTACAGGGCAGAGACTGGGCCCTCGGTTACCACACACACACACACACATTGCACATCCACTCCCACGTGCACACACACACACATTGCACATCCACTCCCACATGCACACACACACACTCACACACACATTGCACATCCACACACACATGCACACACACACACATTGCACACGCACTCGCACACACACGTTGCACATCCACTCCCACATGCACACACACACACACCCATTGCACACGCACTCGCACACGCACGTTGCACATCCACTCCCACATTCACGCACACACACTCACACGCACATTGCACATCCACTCCCACATGCACATACATGCACACACACACACTCCCACATGCACACACATACACACACACATGCGCGCATACACACACCCATTGCACACGCACACGCACGTTGCACATCCATTCCCACATGCACGCACACACACTCACACGCACATTGCACATCCACTCCCACATGCACATACATGCACACACACACTCCCACATGCACACACATGCACACACACACACATTGCACATCCACTCCAACATGCACTCCAACACTTACATGCACACACACACACACATTGCACATCCACTCCAACATGCACTCCAACACACACACACACACACACACACACACACACACACGCACACACTTCCCACAGACTGGTTGAACATTAACAAACAGTGGCGCTTTGATGTCGGTATCAGTGTCTGGGTCGTACCAACTGGTGGTGTTTGGGGAGGTTTAACTTTATTATTATTCCATCTTATACAGAACAACAAAAACACGTTGACCAGGAAATAGTTTCATATTTTAAAACTGTATCTCTTTATCTCATTACCAGGTTTCAGTGGTCAAATGAATCCACCTTCTTCTACAAAAAACAACAACCTGAATCTAGTGACACCCTCCTGTGTGTGTGTGTGTGTGTGTGTGTGTGTCGCAACCTGTTCTCTGGGAGCTCACCTGTTGGCTGAGTCCAGGTACTCCTCCTCCTCCTCCTCTTCCTCTCCTCCTCTTCCTCCTCCTCTTCAACTTACAGAGAAACAAAATGGAGCTGAAACTACCTGGCTGAAGGAGAAGTAGAGTTGCGCTCAGTATTATGCATCAGGTGAAGTTTAGTTTGAGTATTTGAGAGTAAATAGTGAGATAAGTCGACTGAGACTCGAGGAAAGAGGATTAAACATGTTGTGGACGGTGATCATCGCGGCCTTAATGGCTACAGGTAAATAGGCCTTTCTTCTTCTCAAACAGGGTGGGTCCTCTTCCGCGAAGAGTCCAGACAGAAATACAGAAATACTCTACAGACATAAATACTCTTCTTCTTCTAGCTGATCCAGTTTCTTTCTCATTTTAACACATTCATTTTGTTGTAGTTTCAGTTTTTGTTCCTGTTTATATTCATGTACAGGATTATTTAGTGTTAAATTATCAAACAATTTGATCTAAAGACATCTTTGAACCATATAACTACATGTTTGACATTCTTTTACTTTACTTTACATTTTACTTTATACTTTATACTCCGCTACAGTTCAGAGGGAATTATTACACTTTACTAAAAGTTACTTTTTTAAAAAATATATATATATTTTTATTCCTTTTTTTCCAAACATAGCATAACAAACATAACAAAACATAACACCGGTGCCGTAACACAAAAACAAATTATATCTCACATTTAACATTTAATATAAACATACATATGTACATAAATACACTCCCACACATAGACAGAGACAGGCCCAGCCTTCCTCCCACCACTAGAGGTAAAGTTACAGAAAAAATAACATGAAAAGAATTTTTAAAATCATTTAATTAATTAGTTAGAATTAAAAATAATAAGTATTACAGTAGTATAGTTCATGGTGGTAAGATAGAAATCTTTAATTAATTAATTAATTAATTAATTAAATGTAGAGAAAAAAAACTGAAAGAAAAAAAGAAAACGCAAAATAGTCGAAAATAATAATTAATAATAAGTAAAAGTTATTTTTAACATGTTATGCTTATATAATACTAATCTACCAGTAATATATTTATATACTGTAAAACTGGCTCCACGTTGACAAACTAACTTTTAAAATTCTCTTGTATTTGGTAGAGATAAAAACAGAATAATATATTATTCCATACCTCTTTGAGTCATTCTGCATAACGAGCAGCAGACTTTTACATTTGATAGGCTACTGCAACATTTTGAATTCAGGACTTGGGTATTTCTACTTTTAAGTAAGTAAATGGTCAGAGTACTTCTTCCACCACTGTTAGTTTGTTCTTATGAATTGTTGTTTTTCTTATACCTAGAATAGTCCTTTAGAATAAGATGCCTGCAAACAAAACCTACAAAAAGCCTGGGAGATGACCTGGTTGTAAAAGAGATACCAACACATATGTAACATAGTATTACACATTTTTACAGCATTGTTATTATATTTAATAAAATTAGGTGACATATTTCCTCAATGTACAAATGAAGAAATGTTGCAAGGAAATGTTAATGCTGAAGGTGCCAAACCACAGATTTCTTTTTTTATGTCTTGCAACATGCGTGAAGGCTCTTTGCATGATGAGAGGAAGTTTGAGTCAGAGCGTGCACAGACTCTTTGGGGTGGAGAACATGTTTGTATTGTTGTAACACATTCAGTTAAACAACGCCACAAACTACGGCCTCCAAAGAGGCACAAAGCTGAATCAACAACAGCCTCAGAGAACCTCCAATAAGCACAGCTATCATCATTTAGAGAACTGGAGCTGCAGAATAAAACAACTTATTTATAAAAATGATGAGGATATATTTCTGGTTGGAGTCCTTTACAATCCCACTGACTACGATTTTATGTTCTTTGACATTTGTATATTTTTTTATGGCAGAAATAGTTACGCTAAACATGCTATAATGTCTCCTAAGAAAACTGCAATTACATGGTTATGAAAAAATAAAAGAAAGAAATGAAACGCAGGTTCACACACACAGTGACATTTTTATTTAATTTATTAACAAAGTTGTGTTTCTAGGGAAAAGTTAATGTGCTGAATGTGCCCTAAAAACAACACTTACTCCACATTTTGTTGGTGCTGTGTTTTTATGGTTTATTTAGGGTCTTTGTGTTTTAAGATTAGTGAGTAAGTGAGCACCTCCAGTAACAACTCACTGAAACTAACACAGGACTTTCACCCAGGAGGCCGCAGTTCACGTCCCGTGTGAAACCACGGCAACGTAGACTTATTTTACCGTAGTTTTGTTACTTTACTTACGTACTTAACTAACGCTACGTACGTAAGTCACGTAACAACGGTATTTATTGGAACCCAAACCACGATCTTTTTCTAAACCTAATCAAGTTTTGTTGCTTAAACCTAACCAAGGAAAGGCCTTTACACACTGAGGACGTGTTGAATAAACAACACAAAAATGTCTAGGGCTTTTATTGTGAAAGGTAAGAACTAGGGCAGTCAATCAATTAAAATATTTAATCGCATAATTGTCCATAGTTGATTGCGATTAATTAAACGTACATTAAAACGCACATTTTTTTATCTGTTCAAAATGTACCTCAAAGGGAGATTTGTCAAGTATTTAATCCTCTTATCAACATGAGTGGGCAAATATGCTTTCTCTATGTAAATGTATGTATATATTTATTATTGTAAATCAATTAACAACACAAAACAATGACAGATATCATCCAGAAACCCTCACAGGTACTGCATTTAGCATAAAACAATATGCTCAAATCATAACATGACAAACTGCAGCCCAACAGGCAACAACAGCCTCTTGGTTTGGGCTATGGAGCCTCTGTGTTGCAGTTTCTGACAGGAAATAATCTGTACTTTCCATACTGTCAACGAATCCCATAAAAAAAAAAAAAACTACATGTCTGACTGTGTATGCGAAGCCTGAGGTCTGTCGGCTAGTCCTCTGTTCTCAGAGCACCTTAACTATTCATAGCAGCCATACGTCACTCGGCTGTAATGGTCAGGCTGAAACTCAGGTGACTCATCACACACCCACTCTCAGCGATACCAGCAGTGAGGAAATAGAGTTTGTCATAAACCACACCTTAGGGGTATTAAAGAGTGATTAGAAACCTTTACACAATAATTTAAAATGTGAGAAACATGTTGTTAATCATAATCATCTACCACTCAGTCTCATCAGTTTACATCTCTAATATTTCTCTCTAGAGTCCGCCATGGCCATCTCGGTCCAGTGTCCCACCAAGAGGTACATCGTCATCCTCTTCCAGCCCGTCACCCTCATCTGCAACTACCAGACCACCGCCACCACCCAGCCTCCCGTTGTCACGTGGAAGTACAAATCATACTGCCGGGACCCCATCCAGGCTGCGTTGAATCCCAGCAGTGCCGAGAACCTCCTGGCTCAGAACAACCCCAACTACGACCCCAACATCGAGTGTGCCGACTCCCAGAGGACGGTGCGCATAGTGGCCTCCAAGCAAGGCAGCGCCGTTACGCTCGGCACGGATTTCCAGGGTCGCAAGATCAGCATCCTGAACAGTGAGTTGATCAAAACGTACACTTTGAAATCCCATTCAGATGTATAGTAAAGACTGGGTATGACTTTTCTTTAGACTTGGCAGATAAAATTAGATTTAAAAAAATATTCAAAATATGTCGCTATGAAATCAGTAAAAGTTATCAACATAACGAAAGAGCTGCAACGATTAGTCGATCAACAGAAAATTATCTGGCAACTATTTTGATAATCAGTTAATCATTTAAGTCAATTTTCAGTATTTGATCTGTGACGTAATAGTAAATTGAATATCTTGAGATTTTACTGTCGGACACAACAAGACATATGAGGGAGATCAACTTTAACTTGAGGAAATTGTGGTGAGCGTTTTTCACTTTTCTAATGTTTTACAGACCAAATGATTAATCACAATATTAAATCAAGTTTTATTCCTTCACACAAATTATTTGAATTTCCATTTGAACTTTATTTTAGGGAAAAAGTTGAAAGACGTATAACCACAACTTATGATCTTTTACGCAGACTTTTCACCAAACAAGTCAAAAGTGGTGAATGGTTTTATATCTATTCTGTCAGTAACTGTTCCCTCATATTTAATCTCTATACACTTACTGTGTCAGAGCGTTAAGTGACTTGTTCTATCTGTGTACACCTGTTTGTCACACATGAATCAGCATGAATATGTCCTTGCGAGACAGAAGGATGGACATGTTGAGTCGTATGTGAGTCAGACCGTTGCATAAATTGAGATTCAACATTCAAAGAGTTATTTTTCACAGTTGTATTTTTAGTAAGAACAGCAATTAAATGTGGGGGTGGCGTACTCGAGGGGAACGACCTGAAACTAACACATTGATAACGGGTCTTTTCATAAGCAACTGTCCTACTTAACAAGTTCTCGTCAGCTACATCTGAGAGGTGGACACATAATTAATTTAGAAATGTCTTGATGTAGACTGATTTAAGCTTTTAAAACAATAGCTATACAGTATAATGTGTAGAGATGTTCCCATACCATTTTTTTTCCTTCCCGATACCACTTCCGATACCCAAGCTTGCGGTATCGTCAGTACCGATCTGATACCAGCGTGATACAAAATATGGTTGTTGTTATTATTATTATTTAACAGCTGTTTACTACCGACAATGTGTGGATGTGATATGATTACTATCTGCCTCCGTGCATGTGAAACAACACTGTGCTGTTTTTGTGGTATTTCTCAATCTGCAAAGTCTTTACAGGGCTGAAACAAGGTAAACAAAAACAGTAGCAATACCAAGAAGACATGATCAAATGTAGGAATTAACAGATATGCAATATTACACAAAAGACATAGAGACAATGAGACAAGTGTTCAGTCAGTATGAGTGTAAGTAAGGTTACATGCATTAGCTGACATTATGAGTAAAGAGATTCATGGTTTTAATGACAAAAAGGTCATCTCCCTGAGATTTTAGACGGCTGCAGTTACAGACCATGACTCAGACAATGACCTGGTGCATAGTGAGTTTACAGCTCAGTGAATTAGCTGGAGGCCTGACTGGCCGAAGGGAAAATGAGGAACAGAGTAAAAGTCTAAAAGTCAGAGTCAAAAACTTGAACATGTGCTTTTTTTTTTTAGGTCCAGAATGAATTGTGTCAGGGTATATAGTTTAGGTTTCGTGGTCATTGCAGTATGCATATTTTCCACTCCCAGTCATGTGTATCTTCATAAAGCGAAACTGTTTTTCACACAGCTTGTTTCCAGATGTGTCCTTGCAACAAACACACACACACACACACACACACACACACACACACACACACACACACACACACTGCTGTGCAATGCTTTACAGTACTTTGTCTACTCCATTGATTTCTTTTGACAAACACCCATTTTTCTTTCTATTAATGATTGACGGGACCGGCTCAGCATTTGACAAAGACATTACTGTTTTTCAGTTTTAACTTGTAATTTGTGTGTAAAATGTGTTCATTTTTAAATAATTACCCAAAACGTTCTTCTTATAAATGTGTGTGGAAAATGGCATTTATAGAAATGGACCTGGTTTAAAAGAAAAGTCATTAGGATCTGTGCATTGTTCATTGTTAGATTTATAAAATAAAACCTTGAGACCAAGAGTGTTTTCATCACTGAGACAATTTTATAGTTCTAAAGTCATAGTGCGTTTGCCTCAATGTAAAAGAATACACACTCGAAATGGGCAGAAGTGTTGAGTCATTTTTTTTATTGTTTGAGAAAATACTACAAAAAGCACCACTCTAAATCTCATGTTTATCAGAGATGTGCTTGTGAGTTTCTTGGACATACTGTAAGTCATTCAGCATGAAAAAAAAAGCATAAAAATTAAAGAAATCTTAGTCGACTAAGACCAAAACAACCCAACAACTACACTACTACAACTTAACAAGGATTATTATTATCAGATCCCATTCTTATGTGATTGTAATAATATTAAATAATAATACTGTAGCCACTTGAAAACTAAACTCAAACCTGTGGCTCTGTTGTCTCTCACAGATGCAGACCTGAATATCGCGCAGACGGCGTGGGGCGACAGCGGCGTCTACGTCTGTTCTGTGATCTCTTCCCAGGACCTTTCAGGAAACGGCGAAGACTACACAGAGCTAATTGTACTCGGTAAGTTAAAGTTGTAGGCGTATATGGTCACGCATATATACCTCTATATATAGACACAACTTGCTTCTTCTTTTTCCTCTCTGTGATTCTCCTATTCTTCACTTTCCTCCTCACGTTCACACACATACAGTACGATGACAAATAAGGTTTCCAAAGAATTAAGAGTTCCAAATAAACATGGCAATTGACTAAATGGAGAAGTGTGTGTGGTAGAGTCAACACAGAGGATACATGCCAGCAGACTGGTTCTGAATAAGTCGGAGTCATTCGTTGTAGGCAGTAAAAACAGATCAATACCACTTTTAAGTAATTGTGGCTTTATCTTTCTTTCACAGAGAGAAAGTCAAATACTACTGACCTCCTGCCTGGCATTGACTTACTGGTTATGGAAGGTAGTACAAGCCTCTTGATGGCACTCAGTCATGTGTTAGTCCCTCAGTAGAGGTGTATGAGGTTGATTTGTAAAGGAGATTAGAAACATTTCTTACACCCTGGCTGTACTGCTTGAGGTCTCTCATTGTGGTAGATTTGAACCATGTAGTTTCGTAAACAAACCAAGATTCCTGGTATTCAAAATACACACTAACAGACAATTACCACTCATGACTCATTTTGAGCACGGGGACCTGCACCCTGTCTTCCTGTTGCACGTAGTATAACAATACATTTATGCAAACCCAACTGTTCTGCTTGTGTTAGACTTCACTTACATACTTCATTTTCTCTCCCTTGCACTCCCTCCTTATCTAACTCTGTTTCTCTTTCTTTAATGTGGCTCAGCTCCCATGTTTGACTTTCTGTAGTCTGCAGCCACCTGGTTGCAATAGAAGGGCATTCAGCACACATTTCCTTATCAGTGTACATAGCTGAACAAAAATGTTTTTACACTCCAACAGTCCAGTTTCCATTTTAGTTGATTAATTTAAGCGGACATTTTGTCCCCCTCTGTTTGGTGTTTGTTGTCTCTTTGCTAAGTGGCATGTGCTGCCTGAACAGACTTGCAGAGTGAAATAAAGCCCCGAGTACAAGGACGAACCGGCTTTACCGGTTTGACAAAACCTTGCTACTTATTACCACTGTAGCCAGCATGTTGTGTTGATCTGAATGCTCAATAACAGAAATGAAATCGGAGATTTGTTTCCACTAATAGACAGTACGGCCTATAATTAGACCGACACAAACAACTGATTCTGTCCTGATGAATTTACATTTCACTACCTGGAGAGTTTCTGTTCAATTAAATTAATTGCAAATTAATCACTCATTTCTTATCTGTTCAAAAAGTACCTTAAAGGGACTATTTGTAACTTTCAGAATTGCTTGTTAACAGCGACACCTGTGGCCGTGAAATCAACGAAAGTCAGCATCGAGCTCGCGCTTTCTCGCTCTAAATACACCTGAACGAGCATCGCTCAACACAGTGAGGCGACACACGTCAGCTAAAAGCACAATATCACTCTATATTTCAGCTGCTTGGCAGTAATGTTAGCTGACCAGACCAAGGTCTCTCCATGAACATGATTTAGATCTGATCTTAGTGTTGGCTTTTCCTGCCTCAGCGCAGGCTGATGCAGCGGGGCTCTGCAGCGTGTCTCCCTGCTCTCTCTGGCTGCGGGCGGAGAGAGCAGGGAGACACCGGCACCCGGTCGGTAACGAGACGACAAGGTTTCTCTCTGCAGAGCTCCGTCACTTCACAAGACACGGGAAACCTCTGTTGGTCTGGAGGAGCTGCAGCAGTTATTTCTGCACAAACGTCCACTGTACATTCACTAGATATTCTCAGAGCTAAACTAACTCTTCTGCAGTGTGTAGTGAGCGCGCGTTCACGTCTAGAGGTGGAGCGAGCTGAGCGAGAACGCGTGCTCTGTCTGAGTGAAGGCAGGCAGGCAGAGGAGGAGAGGCAGCGGCCACACACGAACGCACATATGCGAGTGCGCATGTGTGGCGACCCGCTACATTTATACGCTTAAAAAGTTACAAATGGTCCCTTTTTTAAAGGAAGATTTATCAAGTATTTAATACTCTTGTCAACATCGGAGTGGACAAATATGCTGCTCTATGCAAATGTATGTATATATTTATTATTGGAAAAATCAATTAGAAACACAAAATAATGAGAAATATTGTCCAGAAACCCTCACAGGTACTGCATTTAGCATAACAAATATGCTTTAAATCAAAAATAGCAAACTCAAGCCCAATGGGGAACTGTAAGGGGAGACTCGTGGGTACCCATAGAACCCATTTTCATTCACGCATCTTGAGGTCAGAGGTCAAGGGACCCCTTTGAAAATGGCCAGTTTTTCCTCGCCAAAATTCAGCGTAAGTTTGGAGCATTAATTAGCCTCATTCGCCACCTTAGGTTTTCTAGTTTCATACGGTGCCAGCATCTTCACTCTAGCTTTAACCCTGAGCCCGCTACAACTTCTGAAATCGCAAGTTGCGTTTATGCGTTAAATAAATTAGTGGTGTTGAAAGGTATTTGCGTTAATGCGTTATTTTTGTGTTAATTTTTGACAGCCCTAACTGTAATGTATCAGTAAATCTCACTATTGTATAAATATTAAGGCTGTGTATCGGCAATTATGATACAAGGGTTACGATTCAATATATTGCGATATACACCGATCAGCCTTAACATTAAGACCACTGACGGGTGAAGTGAATAACATGGATTATCTCGTTACCATGGCGCCTGGCAGTGGGGGGGATATATTAGACAGCAAGTGAACATTTTGAACTTTGAACTTTGTGTTGGAAGCAGAACAAATGGGCCAGCGTAAAGATGTGAGCGACTTTGACAACAAGGGCCAGATAGTGCTGGCTAGACGACCGGGTCAGAGCATCTCCAGAACTGCAGCTCTTGTGGGATGTTCCCGGTCTGCAGTGGTCAGGACCTACCAGAAGTGGTCCAAGGAAGGAGAACCGGTGAACCGGCGACAGGGTCAGACCCGAGGCTCATTGATGCATGTGGGGAGCGAAGGCTGGCCCGTTTTGTCCGATCCAATAGAAGAGCTACTGGAGCTCAAACTGCTGAACAAGTTAATGCTGGTTCTGATAGAAAGGAGTCAGAACACACAGTGAGGAGCAGTTTGTTGCCGCAGACCGGTCAGGGTGCCCATGCTGACCTAATGTTATGGCTGATCGGTGTATTGCAATACTGTAAGCAAGAAGATATATTGCGATTTTAAAAAAAAAAAATCTAATTTTAGGAAGACTGTCATAATATAAAGAACACACCACCTTGTGATTAAAATATGAGTAAACAAAGTAAACATTTGAATGCAATCAGAACAGTGGGATCTGCATTTGCAGGAATCAGAGTCCCTGTAACATCCAACATCACAGCACTACTTTGAGAGGGCGCATACACCGGGAGGGCACATCTCTTCGCAAATCATGCAATCAAAATAAAAAATGACATGCAATCTTTGCATGTAAACTATTAATTATAAATCTATATTGTTTTTGAGAATTGGGATGCACCGATACCACTTTTTTTTCAGACCGAGTACAAGTACTTACATTTGGGTACTGGCCAATACCGAGTACTTCTCTGTGCCAAAAAACCCTCGTTAACAGCCAGCCGGACGGGTCGACCCGTCTTGAAACACGGACCAAGGAGTCTAACGCATGCGCGAGTCAGAGGGTGCAAGCAAAACCCCGTGGCGCAATGAAAGTGAGGGCCGGCGCGCGTTGCCTGAGGTGGGATCCCGGCCCAGCGGGGTCGGGCGCACCACCGTAAAGCGGTATCGGGGCCGTTGTATCGGAGCCGTTTTGCGAGTTCGAGTACATGAGCACAGTATCGGACCCGATACCCGATACTGGTATTAGTATCGGTGCATCCCTATTTGAGAATCAATACAGTATCACTGTTTCAATATCGCAATACTCTAAATACTTTTAATCTTCTTACACCCCTATTGGCCCACACAGACTGGCTCCTGGTCGTCGTGGTGGTTTTGGGCTTCTTGTTGCTGCTGCTCCTGATCGGGATCTGCTGGTGTCAGTGCTGTCCACACACCTGTTGTTGCTACATCAGCTGCCCCTGCTGCCCCGACCGCTGCTGCTGCCCACGAGCGTGTGAGTACTAAACAGCAAATGCCAATATGAGGTGTTTCTACTGTTCCACACAGTCATGTTTTCTTTCCACTTTAACCAAATGCCATTATTTCGCAGTGTACGAGGCAGGAAAAGCAGTGAAGAAAGGCGGTATTCCAATGAGCCACTATGCTCCCACCCTCTATGCTCCCAGTATGTATGCTCAGCCGGCATACGGTGGCCCGCTAATGAACCAGCCTGGTATGCCTCTGCTTCCACTACCGAACGGGGCTGGACCACCACCACCGCCGCACAATGGTTACAGTCGTGAATATGACGGTGCCAGCTCGGGTGAGAGTTGTTTTTCTGTCCTGACTGAATGTCAACGGATTAGTCACTGACTAGTTTCATAACTACATAAATTTCCCCTACGTAATTTTTTTAATTTAGAGCTTTGTTGAATCCTTGTTTAAAATGTGCTTTGTTGTGTCTGTGCAGTTGGACACGGCTCCCAGGTGCCTCTGCTGCATGACCAAGACGGTGGAGGAGACCCTAGTGAGTAAAATGAGGAAAAAACACACAAACTGCGCTCTTTGTATTCATGTATTCTGGCCTTGCCACTGCAAAACCTTCCCAATGAGAAATGTTTTCACACATCAAATGGTACAACAGTAAGATAAGTTTCCAGTGTGGTTTCTCACTAGTGTCATTCTTGAAGTGAAGCGTAAAGATCAAGCGACTTCTTAAAACAGATATTTTAGGCCGTGTGATTATGTTCAAATATCATCCTAGCCTAGGTACTTTATCTGATTTCCTTCTAGGATCTACAGCATACACTCACCGGCCACTTTATTAGGTACACCTTGCTAGTACCGGGTGTTCTTCATCTGCTTCAAGGTTGGGCGTGTTGTGCGTTCAGAGATGGTATTCTGCATACCTTGGTTGTAACGAGTGGTTATTTGAGTTACTGTTGCCTTTCTATCTTCTCCATCTGCCCATTCTCCTCTGACCTCTGACATCAACAAGGCATTTCCGTCCACACAACTGCCGCTCACTGGATCTGTTCTCTTGTTGGGACCATTCTCTGTAAACCCTAGAGATGGTTGTGATGAAAATCCCAGTAGATCAGCAGTTTAATACTCAGACCAGCCCATCTGGCACCAACAACCACGCCACGTTCAAAGTCACTTAAATCCCCTTTCTTCCCCATTCTGATGCTCGGTTTGAACTTCAGCAAGTCGTCTTCACCACGTCTAGATGACGAAATGCATTGAGTTGCTGCCATGTGATTGGCTGATTAGCTATTTGTTTTAACAAGCAATTGAACAGGTGTGCCTAATAAAGTGGCCGGTGAGTGTATAAAACTAATTGTGATACATTTTTACCGTAAAGGTTGTGATGTGTGAAAATGTAACATCTTAATATAACTGATAAAATATTCAGGTCCTTGTATCATATACTCCAGGGAGAGACGGATCAGTGAGGATGTTTGGGAACAGTTAACATAAATGACATAGAACTATACTGACTTGCATCAATCTGGAGTTACACAACAATGGAAGGGAAACGTATGCAAATAGTCCCAATGTTTATCCATTGTCTCAAATTTGCACATGTAAAAATTGGCACATTCAAACACATTTCAACAAGGGTACTTTACGTCTGTACTTTTCACAGCAAAGAATGTGATTCTACAAATGTTTTCTGATAAATTATAAAAGTTTCATTCATTTCAAAGTCTGCCTTGTTCTACATTTAAACCAGTTTGTAATTTCTGTGGCCACTTATTCATTTTCTAAATGATAAGCCACATTTCTACATGTCACACTTGTCCCAAAAGATATTAAAACTATTACATAAGTAACTAAATTACTGGTGTGTTGGTGTACACTAGTGTGAACAAACCAGACTGTTGACATCTGCACTTAATTTGCATTTTTATTGCGTCCATGTGGCTCAAAGTACAAACCGTCCCCCTTAAATCACTTCTGAATGTCTTTGATCTTCTTCTCAGTGCAGAATTTTTTAATTGTCAGTGTAGCCACCAGCGAGAAGGTGGCGACCAGAGTGAGGAAAGTCCGCATGGCTTTGAACCAGGAGGGGTAGCCAGGCAGCAGGGTCAGGTCGTAGTGCAGAGAGAGACCCAGTCCCATGATAACTACCAGGGCTCCTTCTGCAATATTGTCCCTGCAGAGTAGTGCCAGCCAGGCCAGAAGTGAAGGCACCACGCTGTTGCCCAAGTTCATCCAGTCAGGCTGAGCAGGACTACCGGCAGGGAGGGCAAACCCCCAGCGGGCACCTCCGAGGAAAGAGACTATACAGGCTCCGTAGACCACTTGAGCATATGCGAGTTCAGGGTAGAAGGACTGTGTGGCAGCCATCAGCAGAGGGGCAGACAGGAAAGGGATGAGCCCAGAGACACCAAGGTAGAGAGCTGGTTTGGGAGCCTGGGTGAGGGCGCTCAAACTGAAACTCTCTTTGCTGTCGCCTCTCTCTGAGGCGCCTCGTGAATCCCCGTGGCAGAGACGTGAGGCGGGCCAGCTCACGGGCCTGATGCTCAACAGCCTGTTGGTGGGAGTCAGTCTGGATCTGGATGGCGTTAACACCGAGGAGGCTTGAGAGTGAAGCAGCAGCTGAGCTTTTGTTGTGTAGTTTGGTGCTCTGGTTATCTGCTGAAGACATCTCCATACTGGAACCTGAGAACATAATAAGTGCATAAACATCATGACGTCTTATTGTTATATATAATGCTGGCACATATAGTATTTATTAGTAAGCAAGCTGCATTAATCTACAGTCAAATTGTATCCTTGTGTGCTGATGTGTATGTATGTGCATATGTAATTGTATGAATATGTATATGCTTGTTTCTTTATTTTCCCATTCTATTGTTTTTTATTTAATTATTTATGTTTCATTGTATTCTGCTGTGATGTGAATTTACTTGGAAAGCACTTTGTGCTTTGGGCTTGAAAAGTGCTCTACAAATAAAATTATTATTATTATTATTATAAATTCTCTTACTTACCCCAGAAATGGTGAGTCTTCCAGATGCAAATCTAATCATTTTTCAATCTGCAAAAGACAAGTTATTAATTAGTAATAAAACACTCCATTAAGCACGTGCACACCGCAGTTTCATCTGTGATATAAACACCCCAGTGGTGCTATTAGCAGCTAGCAGTTAGCACACATCACGTCAACCTGATGCAATACAGAGCTATCCTACTGTAACAACCAAAACAACACAGAAGATACACTTACCTAAACCTTACCCTTTAATTATTCGTCATGCAATTGTTTGCCACGGCCACTGCAGACACAACTGCATTGAGTTTAGTGGTTGCAAAGTTAAAGTTAAGTAGCTAAACTAAAGGTCGTTTGCAGGCTGTCATTATATCGGTGCTCGACTAAATGCCTGTCTCCTAATATACTGAATGAGACTGGTTCTGGTATCGACTGGCTGGGCTGTCAGTGGAGGGGGAGGTATTAAGTTGTATTCAAGATCACAAAATCCCAAATATAGGTGCTACCAAACACCATGTTCTAGGATATATATTTTATGCAGAATAATGTGTATTATTGGATTATATTTATTGATGCATTAATGTGTTCATCACTTTAATGTTGCAGCTGGTTCAGGTGGAGCTCAATTTAATGACTTTATTTACTGCTGGGTAGTTTAATCTATAATAATACATCGTTTATTCGTTGATTTTTGTATTAATAATCTGAACATGGATTCAAGATTCAAGTCCTTCATTGTCATTGTGTAGTACAACGAAATTAGATTGTGACAACCCCATAGGAACTAAAAAAGAAAATACAATAAAAAAGAGAGATTGTGCAATATAAATATATATTAAAAATATATAAAAGATAATACAATATAAAATATAAAAATACAATATGTATATTGATGACTTTATATACTGCTGGGTAGTTTAAGCTATAATAATACATCATTTATTTGTTGATTATATTTTGTATTAATTATCTGAATCTGTAAAGTAACTAAAGTTATTAAATCAATGTAGTGGAGTAAAAAGTACAATATGTCCCTCTGAGATGTAGTTGAGTAGAAGTAGAAAGTATCAGAACATGGAAATACTCAAGTAAAGTACAAGTACCTCAAAATAGTACTTAAGTACAGTACTTGAGTAAATGTACTTAGTTACTTTCCACCACTGAGTACATGTTATACTGTTGTGTTTTTCAAAGCATTCTTTACTACTCCTGTTGAAAAAATAATTGTTGATTATTTAACTGAAAAGTAGTAATTTGATACCTTCACCTTTTTGCATCAAATCATACCGGGATGTTTGCTGAAATTGATTGGATGTGGTATAGCCCTACCTAGAAAAATGTCCACCAGCCGCCACTGCTGCCTGACATTATGAATCCAAAGTATTCAGGGTCATATTTCCTCACCACACGCTTTGGAGCTTTTACTGGTGCAGGGTTGTCTCCGACATTACAAAACGTTCCATTTTGTGTCACTGCATCCGAGACATGTATGTCTATAAGGGGAGACTCGTGGGTACCCATAAAACCCATTTTCGTTCACATATCTTGAGGTCAGAGGTCAAGGGACCCATCTGAAAATGGCCATGACAGTTAATAGCGGTTCGTTTTACAAACCGGTAAACCATAACGACGTGCTGACGGCAACAGAGAAAATTCACTGAAAAGCATTTTTATTTATTTATTTATTTATGTGCACATATATATAAAACTGCACAAAACCCAGTCAATAAAAAAAAAAAAGAAATGTGTCAGGAGAGGTCAAGAAGCCACAGGCTTATACAAATGACCCCCTCCCCCCCCACCCTCTCAACCCCAGGAGAAAAAAAAAACAATAACAAAAAAGGAAGAAAGATCTAAACTAACATCATTTTAAAAATACAACAAAAGTTAAACAACAACAAGAAATACACAAAATGTGCAGAAAAACCTAACCAAACAGTGGAAAACAATCCAATAAAAACAATGAAACAGTCCAGGAAAAAAAGAGAACATATCTAAACAGATCAAAAGATAATTAGACATCATGAATTAAATGTGGTGATAATTTCCTTTTAAAATGTTCTAAGGGATAACGAGCTGTTTTTTGGTGTTCCATATTTGTACACCATGATATCTGAGGGAGTACTGGCCATGTTTTGTGAAAGCACATGAAAGCATGAACTTGTTTCTTCACTGCTGAAAAAACTAGTTTGTTTGGGTTCTTGTGAAGTCTTTTGTTGTATTACATACTACACATACACATAGGGTGCGTTCCAAATCGCATACTTTTTCTTTTTACTTTTAGTACATACTGCAGCTGTGTAGTGTTGCATGCAGTACGCATAACATTGTGCCTTTAGTATGTACTCTGCGTTCCAATACCCATACTACCATACTATTTAGTATGCCAGAAAAAGATTTAGTATGTCCCAATACATAATATGTCAAATGTAGTATGCCAAAAATACCAGGATGTCCTACTACACCAGTATGCAGTATGCAAGCCAGCATGCTTTTCTGGCTATTCTGACCCACAATCCTCTGTACAGGGGATACATGAGCAAGAGGGTCAAAGTTCAAGGTGCAATGTTATGATGAAGTAGTATGTGTGCTGCATGAAATAGTATGTACTTTGTAAGGGCAGCTGCGGTACGTACTAGAAGTAAAAAGAAAAAAGTATGCGATTTGGAACGCAGCAATAGACTTTTAAAAACACTCCAGTTGCATAATCTCCGACGGCTCTTGAACGCAGCATCATCGAGGCTGTTCGAATCCCTCAGTGGCAGCGCCAGAGTGCTGGTAAGCTAAGCACCTCCGAAAAACCCAAACAAACATCAATAGCCTACTAGAGCACAAGAAGTGGTATAGTCGCGATCTCTTTAACCAGATTCAGCTTCTATATATACCTATAATCATTCTCCATCGGAGGCTATGTGTTGCTGTGCAGAAGGTTACACGGTAGTCGTCATGAAATACAGTGAGAGTTAGCTGAGCTAGTTAGCACGCTGATGAATGTGCTGCTAACGTCGCCATTTTGAAACCCTGTGTTGTTCCAACTGAGAGCCAGCAGGTCTGTTTACCTCTTATTGTTATGTACGTGACAGCTGCTTTAATACACTGCTTCAACCACTGGGAGCTTATTGAACACGTTTATACTCTGCTAAGCCAGCTAACTGTGTTAATTCATCTCCACCAGCCAGCTGTTTACGTTAGCTAACTGTTACTAAACTGGTAGCTAGGTAACGCTAGCTAGTAGCTAACTTGCTAAGCTAACTGTTAACCTTTCAGCTAATCAGAGTTAGCTAGCTAGTTTAGCAGAGTTAGCAGAGACATATCTGATTATTAGTTATTGATTAACGTGGACTGTTTAGCTGTTGTGTCATAGTTTATTTAGATTGTTTCAATACTCTGCTAACTGTTAGTTAGCTTGGTGAAACGTGCATGTAAACGTTAACTGTGCAGCAGTGTTTGTGGACATGTGCTGGTTTTGCATGGTGTATTATGATGTGGGTATTCATCTGAGGATTGTTTCACAGTGAAGTAGCTGCACATTGTAGCCCAGACTCATTGATGTTGAGTTGTTATGTAATATAGTTCAGTGGGAATAACGTTATCAAGCCCACTACCGTGGCTCCTCTTGAGTTTGTGCACACAGGGATTCAGTAGCTTGGTGAAACGTGCATGTTAACGTTAACTGTGTGTTGTGTTGGTCTGCTGCTGCTGCAGTGTTTGTGGACATGTGCTGGTTTTGCATAGTGTATTATAATGTGGAGTAAACACTGTGTTGCAGGCATGCATCTGAGAGTTGTTCAACAGTGAAGTTACATGTCTGCACATTGTTGAGCTGTTATGTAATATAGTTCAGTGGGAGTAACGTTAACGAGGTAGCTGTTGAGTTTTTGTGTTTAAACTGTATTATATATTATATCCAGGGAATGAAATTAGCACCTGACACCGACTGGACGTGGACTGTTTAGCTGTTGTGTGGTAGTTTATTTAGATTATTTGGATACTCTGCTAACTGTTAGTTAACTTGGTGAAACGTGCATGTAATATTACTGTGTGTGTTGGGTCTGCTGCATTACTGTTTGTGGACCTGTGGAGGTTTTGCATGGTGTATTATAATGTGGGTAAACACGGTGATGCAGTCATTCATATGTGGGTTGTTTCACAGTGAAGTTAAATGTCTGCACTGCACATTGTAGCTCGTGTCTGTGCCAGACTCATTGATGTTGTTATGTAATAGCTCACTGGGAATAACGTTAACGAGCCCACCAAGGTAGCTCCTCTGAGTTTGTGCACACAGGGATTCAAGATTCAAGCCCTTTATTGTGATTGTGTAGTACAACGAAATTAGATTGTGACAATCCCATAGGTGCTAAAAAAGATAATACTATAAAAAAGAGAGATAGTGCAATATAATTATTGCACAGCATCATATAATTATTGCATCCTTTTGTTTAGGTGTTGTTTTGTTTAAGCTGTATTATATCCAGTGAATGAAATTAGCACCTGACACCTGCCAAATAACAGGGTAAATGTTGGCTGGTGGCAGGTAAGAATTTCAGGTCACCTCGGGATGTCACAATATCAGATTTTCACAACATAATTCTTGTGGCCAATATAATTCATGATAGTGGTATTATTCAGATATCTATAGAAAATTTGAAAAGGAAAAAAAAAGCTACCAAGTCAAATTCTTCTTTAACTTTGTTTATTGTGTCTATTTTTTTGGCAAATTAATTACAGTACACCCAAGTGTAGGGAGGTAGAGAGTTTGTAACCGTAACTGTATATATCAAATGATTTAAGAGGCCTTGAATTATTTATACAATATTATCATAGTTACTATCAATACACATATATATATATATAGATAGATAGATAGATAGATATAGATAGATATAGATATATAGATCTATATATAGATATATAGATATATATCTATATATTGATACATATCTATATAGATCTATATATCTATATATAGATATATATCTATCGCGTCACCCTATCTACCACAACAGCAGATAGGACTTCCTTATATTAAGAAATATTATTTTTAAAAGGCAATTGAGTTAAAAAATAGTCATTGGTTAGATTAAGGTTACATAATATTTTCCATATTTCTAGTGTCTGGTACCACTGACTCGGTGTTTACAAGTCTAAAGCGTTCTATCTAGATTTCAGGAGTGGCAGACAAATAAATTGAGTGGCCAGTAGAAATGTTCAGTGACCTGCCACAGTGGCAGGTGAGGAACAAACTTAATTTCAGACCCTGATTATATCGCATGATTGAACTAGGTGTAACCACAGAAGAAGAATCGCTGTCGAAATCGTAAACCTCCAGTTTCATCCAGCAGTGTGCACTCACTCACTGCCAGGGCTGTTTAGATGCGCAGCAGTCTGGTTGGAGAAGTACCGAGGAAGAAAGTGTACAAGTTATTTTTACACTGTTATAAATATTTCATTTATCAAAGCCGACACAATTTTTTTTTACAAAAGAGCCAGCTTTCAGCATGAAATGGTTCTGAGATCACGGAGTCATGGCTTTTCTCCCATGCCTCTTAAAATATATTTGAAGTGTCAAAAGCAGTATCTTGAATTTGAAGCTATTTTTGGGGTTTAATGTCTGACATACCACTTAGCTATTTGCAGCAACACAGGTATATAGAGGTAAAAAGGGAGATGTTGGTTTAAGCTTAATTTCTCTGTAAGCCAAACTAATTATAATACATCAGCCCTGAAATAAATATGTTACAGGGAGGTGTTGATTCAACTTAATGGGTTATTTTGGAAGCTGTCGTCTAATATTTTGATAAATGATGATTCAACAGCACCACTAACGCAGCCTCCAAAATAACCATACGGACAAATCAACACCTCTCTAAAAACCGTCTCAACAAAAAACAATATTCTGATTTTCATAATGATTTTTGTATTTGTTAATCTAGGTGTACCGTATGAACTGTAACTGCAAGTATTTGTGTATTTTTTTTACCTGGAGCTTTTTCTGAATCAAGCCTGTTTTTGTTTAATGCAGGTCCAACGTGTTCCTGTGCAGATACCAGTGAACCTTCAGCAAGAAAACAGAAAACTGCACCGCCGAAACTTCATTAAAGAAGGGAAGGAAAGACCCACTTGACAAATTTTGGACGCATGCTGTTTTTCAACTGAGAAATCGATCGATTGAGCTGTCTTGAGGAATTTTTTCTTTTTGGACGAGTTTAATCGTTGTCGAAGGATTCTTGCGCATCCTATGACATGAAGACCTTTTGACTCGTAGAAGAGTTTTGTTTAGCTTCTGATCTCGCATATCTATGAAATCAGAGCTCTACCCTACATCTGCTTCAACCAGAAAACCGCACATAATTAAATGGGCATCTTACAAATGTGATATTAAAACATATAAAGATAAAAACGGCATTATAATGCATCCAGCAGCATCTCTATTTCACTAACCAAAACCGAAGATGACGGCAATGTAACATAGGGTTTTACTTCATTCATTGTCATGTGACTTTGAACCTTTTGAGCATTATTTTCTTCAAACTCGGACAGTCTTTTTCATCAGTTTAATGAGGTGAGCAGTGGTTGTCAGTGACCCCCATTGCCAGTAAAAGACTGTCTCTGAACTCATTTTTCTTTTCTGCGTGTGCTTTGGTAGATCTTAAAATGATTCGGTAAAAGGTGAGTCGACGTCAAAGCATACTGGCACACAGTGTGGCAGGACAACACTTGTCTGTTTCCTCTCATCTGGTGTCAAAGTGGAACTGCTACACAAACTGCTGTCCATTTTCTTGGGCGAACAACTTTCACAGACTGCTTCCTCGTGTTGATAATAAGAAAACCTGGATCTTCCTCTCCGTTGGGATACATCACCTGTCAAATCAATTCATTTTGCCATTCAGCTTTAAATCCAATCCAAGGTTTTGAGTCTTACTCCTGACAATAAGATCAAATGAATTGGTGAAGGATTCAATCTGCCTGGGGGAAAACTTTACCTGGACTGGAAACAGTAGCACTCAATTCATCAGAGACGTGACCTCCACAGGAGCTGTTTGGGAATCTGGTCAGAGAAGGAGAATCGGTCCTTCATAGACCTCCGCGCTTCTGCTTTGAAAAACCTACTTCCTGCTTGGCCAGTTCTCTGGATCGCCATTCCAGATCATTCCTGCGACCTTTTGACCCATCTCCCAGTGTTTCACCCTGGACGAAGGGATCTGCCTCTGGGGAAAGGGGCTGTGCTGTCCTGGAGGAGGTGGAGAGGGGGTCGTCGGTGTGCTGCTCCCCGTCTGTCACTCTGTGATCAGCGCCAACGGGCCTGAGGAACCGAGCTCAGCCGGACCGAGAGAGGAGGCAGAGGACTTCAGAGCCACAGACTCTGGGGTAATGATGAAGTTTCACCTGACTGAAACACACATGCATGTACTCAACAGCCATGAAATAAATTGCTGTAGTCATTTGTCAACCTTTTTGTAGGTGGCAAGTGTTAATTTCCCATCTTGTACACACAATGGTTTTAAAGGAAAATGAGAAAGTTGAGCATGATAAGCTACGTACATTTTTCTCACATACACACATTGTAAAATAATACTTGTATTAAGCTGCACAAGATATTTTCCATCCTGGCTGTCAAGTAGTTATCAGCTTCACAGGCACAGCTGCAGCAAGTCGAGCTTTGTTGTTTTCTGCTAAGAATAGGACTCTTTTTTGGCTCTTCGGGGAGACCTTTAATACACAGTGAATTTCTAAAGAACTGCTGGTAGACAAAATCAAAGATGGATGGCTGTGAAAGAGAATTTGATTTTGTGTCTCTGGGCTTGAATTAACTGAATCTGAATTTTTAAAACATGTCATTTCCTCCCGTCCCTTTTCTGTCGTTAGATCCTGGCCATGAGGTTTGATGCCTCGATCCACTGACCGGAAACACTGGACCTAAATGGCGCAGCATGACTTTGTCCCTGCCTGGCTTAACTTCTCCACGCCCCAGCCTGCCAAGGTGTGTGTGTGTGTGTGTGCGCATGTGTGTATACTGTATGCATTAGAGTGTGTGCCAGTTGATCACAGGAATAAAATGGTCATTGAAATAGACAGAGCTTGAAATTATAACTGTCAGTGTCACTGCTCTAACACCTGATGTGAATGTGTGTCTGTACACCTGAGCGTGTGTGATGGCAGTGCAGTCAGTAGACGGTTCAGCAGAGAGCTCACCTAGACACCTTCATGAAAAAAAGACTGATGATGGAAGGAAAGCAACCATTTTAATAATCAACTCAGCGTCCTGGTGGAGGATTTCATGGAGGGTTTTTGTGATTTTTGCATCCTACTAAATCTGCAGCGGCTTTTTCTAAAAGGCCAAAGTTGCAGGCTCGTGCAGATGAACTAAAGATTGTGAAGGATTCGCTTTGATTCAATGAAGATTCACAAATCAAATTTGTGGAAGGGTGGAGATGGATTTATATGAAATTTATATCATGATATGCGGCTAGGGTTTCTGGTTATCCTAATATGACGACGGTATGTTGAAATGCTGCCTCGCCAAAAGCTGCGGTGAGGTGATGCAGTTTTCTGGAACTGCTTAACGGCTGTAGCTGAGGGAAATGGACAACAAATACTCAACCTGCTTTGCAGAGACATCAGATATTTATCTTTCTATCATACCGATACTCCGTCTGAATCTGGTTACCATTCTGTTATTCATTCAGACTTTTTTTTACCTTTTTTTTGGCAGAGGATTTGAGTTTGTTCCCCTACTCTAATGAGGCCTGTGCGATATCATTGTTCAATATTGCGATGACAATATTACTTGCGATATATTAACAAATATTGAAGTGTGCATATTAGCTCTACTTATGTCAGCCTGTTTGTCTTTTAATACAGAACAAGGTTAGAATTGATTATCTGAAATATAACTGGGGTAAATGTTTTTAGAGCAGCAATAGTAATGTTTACAACAGCAAAGTCACTATATATACTCAATAATATCTCACTGGAGACAACCCAAATGTTAATATAATAAATAATCTTAAAAAGAATGAGGAACACGGATATCAGTCAGTATCAGTCCTTCCTCCTGTCCTCTGTCCTCCTCCCTCTGATGTAATTCACTGCCTGTAGGTAATGTCGTCGCTGGTAGAGGGAGGAGGAGCTGCTTTATCTCAGCCAACTGATGAGTTCACAAAAATGTTAAGATACGTGGTGAACTACATTTAACAGTTAGACAACATACAGACAGCTTTAATTTTAGCTTGTGTAGCTTCGTATGTGGAGAACTCCTCCGCAGCCCTGACACAGAGCAGGGGAGAGGATGCAGTGTGATTAATAAATACTAACATTATGGTTTTTAACCCCGGAGCCCGTTTAATACCGGGTTTCAGTAACCATCCCTAAATAAAAAGTGTTTTTTTTTTAATCATCGCCGCTCAGGCACTCTTATGCAATGACGGTGAAAATACGATTTATCTAACATCACCTTTTTTTTTTTTTTAAGTTAACACTGAAGCTGTGTTGGCTGTCTGACAGTTGTAATAAGTTAAGTAAGTGCA
Source organism: Sebastiscus albofasciatus (assembly GCA_916701655.1). Lineage (NCBI taxonomy): Eukaryota > Metazoa > Chordata > Actinopteri > Perciformes > Sebastidae > Sebastiscus > Sebastiscus albofasciatus. The sequence goes on from CAKAOI010050381.1 coordinate 29,909, forward strand.
CCAAAAAAAACCTGCAATCAATATTACATCTTCCATTACCTAATGCATGGTGAGGTATCCTAATGTAGGAAAATAACAGGCAGACAGCACAAAGTATGAGAAGCATTATCACTGATATAACATGGACACGCACCAATGAAACAAAGGGGAGGCTGTGTTTTATTAACGCAAAAGAAATGTTTGATCCAATTAAAGAAGATTTCTTGCAGACTGCTCAACCTGGTTATTGTGTTATCCGTTCAGCAGATATTTGGCTGGCTGGATTACGTTTGTTAGCTAGCCAAGATGAGTTTTTAATGTTTTCTCATAAGGATATTTAACCAAATATCATGAGCACTGATTAGACTAACTGGTACAACTTAAGGTAAGCACAGACTGTCTGACTTACCACCAACTTTATTATCGCCCACAAACGCTCGGATTGACTCCAACAGCAATTCACAGAAGCAACACCAGAGTTATTTTAATTGCTGGGCATAATTTGGGATGTGGCTGCAATTTATGGGGGTCTGGAACCAAGCTGGATCTGCCACATTTAGTTCAGGTTGAATATTGTAGGAAAACACAAATAGTCATCTAAAAATATAGCCTCAGGGGGGAAATTGCAAATGAAGAAGTGTGAATGTTAGGTGAACGATTGGATTGGTTTGTGTCCTTCCTTTTAAATAAAAAAAAAGTGTTATCGGTCTGACTGTCCATCTGTGATTTTGAATGTGTAATCTGTGAGTCGGGAAGTTGCACAGATAAGTGGCCTGTCTGCAAAATCGAGAGTCGAGACAGAGAAACAAGTGCACAGTCAGTGTCCTGGTGACACATGACTTCACCTCAATGTCATTTGTCTTCAGGGATTAGTCTGCGTGCACTCGCCAGGGTCGGGGCTGCAGTTTATTCTCCTACGTCTTTGTGCACATCAAATTGCTGGATATTGTCGGTGGTTGTTATAAAAATTCCTTGAGATGACGCTCGCAGGGATAGGCTGAAGAACACAGTCGTATTTGATCTTTGAACCTCAGCTGATGACAGATATGGACGTGATTCAGATGGAACTGAGCATTTGCAGTCGACATTATGAAGCACAGCTGTGTCAGTGCTGCAGCGACTTTAGGATCTCTTCCACGGCAGCGCATTTGTCACAATGAAGCGTTCCAAGATTGTTTTCGGTTCCTGTGATGTCTGTTTTTGTTCACTTTCGTCCCCTAAGAATAGATCCCCACGTTGAAGGTTTCATTTAGAGGTATTTAGGGAGTAAGGGAGTAAGAGGATTCCTGCTAATCTAAGTTTCTTCACAAGGACGAAGATAACGCAGAGAAAGAAAATAATGTCCAGTAAACTGGTCTTAGGGTAACAGCTGTTTCTGTAGTTTCTTCTGTGTCGTCAGTTTACTCTGGCATGTGGTTCACTGTGGAGTCCCACTTTGACTGACCCACCCTGTCTCCTTTCTGTCCTCCTCCAGTCCCCTGCTGCCAACCTTGAGAAACAAGGTGAGCCCCACCACCACAGAGACGGCAGAACCGCTGTGAGTCGCCGCCGCCACAACTCGTCTGATGGCTTCTTTAACAACGGCTCCCTGCGCGCTCCAGCAGGTAACGGCTCAGAACATTTAACTCTCTTATTGTTTGTTAACCCTGATCTTGTTATTACAGCAACTGTGAGAATATGTTTAGCAACTGAATCTAATTCTAACACTGTAGAGCTGGTGTAGTGTAACAAAATCATCTCTAAAAATATATATATATATTAAAGGCTTTGTTGGGAATTGTGTGATGTCACCAAACTATATGAAGTAATAAGAATAAAAACAGTGCATGTTGTCCTGCACATTAAGTGCAACAAATCCAACAGAGGGATGAGGGAGATGTCAATAAAGTGTAACTTGTACACATCAACACAGTCCTGAGAAGAGGTGTAATCAGACACAACATTAGTGGAAACACCTGTGTGGGTGTGTAGGGGTTTTAAAATCCATCTTTTGATTAAAGGATAACTTCTGTATTTTTCAACCTGGATGCTATTTCCCCGTGTTTTTGTGTCTAAGTGACTATTGGGGACAACATTGTTTTAAACTGGTCCGATATTGAGGGAGACGCTGCCGCCGCCAGCCTTTAGGGTCCTTTCCATACTGTCAGACACTTATAATAACAATCTGAGCCTGTCAGCCTGTCAGAAATGAATGCTACGCTTCCGCAAGATGTGACACGTACATGAGCAGTAGGGGCAGCAAGGTGATGTGACATGTGGTGCTTGATTTAGGGGCCTTACGTACCATCTACAACGGCGCCGCTGCCTCGATCTCTGCCATGATTTCAGAATTAACAATACAGTAACCTCCTTGAATGACACCATGTTTATTGTTTACATTATGCAAATCCAGAAGTTCTATATGGTCTGAGTTCTCTGGTGTGCCCTCTAGTTGAATCCTCCACAAACGCGTGGTTTAAAAAGCAAGTATATCTATCGCTCCCTCACCCACACAGGTCATTCAGCGGTTGAACTGATGAAGGATCAGAAACTTTACAGCAGCTCAGTGCGCCTTGTGTTCGATCCTGTGCGTTGAAATACCTGTTTCTTTTCTTGTTGCTTTAATGAACCAGCGAACAATGGCTAATTTCAGTGTAACTTTAGCTGCTGCTGCTATTACAGGGATAGATGAGACAGACCGTGGAGGTGTTAAGAACATCAGACAATGAGTGGATATTTCCACGCACTGCTTACTGACGTAGTTACACTATCGGAGGAGTAAAGATTACATATGCGTCTTCTTGAAGAGACGGATGTATTTACACCTTTTTTCAGCATCTGGCTGAAACCACTTCCTGAGGTGGTTGATTTTAAAGACAGATAAGTTGAACACTCAAAGCTGTTCGTGGTTAACACGTTGACAGAAGTGGTTGAGTGAAGAATGAACAGGTAGAATTTGGAGACTGTTATCTAATAATAGAACCCTTTCATTGAGCTTTTATAACGCTGGGTGTGTTTCAGACATTAAATCAGTCGTGCCAAGTTCTAGTAAAGTAATTCTGCTGGACTTTCATTGTGTGAAGTTGAAGATAATGGCAAGCAGCAGACCTCTACAGAAAGGGGATATAATTGAGGTCCCTGTAGTGGATAAGGACATAATTGAGGGCACCTACTCAGAAGACAGTGATGTTGTAGCAGCGGTGAAGCAGCAGACAGGTGGCGTTGGAGTCCAATCTCCTTTTTGAGGCTTCCTTTTCCACGACATATATCGCCTCCTGTACGCACACTCATTCTAACCACCTGTCCTTTCTCTCTAGATTATGTACATTATTTGGTTTCTGTACACAACACGTAGGCCGTGTTGCTCCGCTCATGTGTGGGCATGAATTTCTGTAATGCGGTGGCTGTTTAAAGATCCCAGCTCATTGTTGCTCGTCTTCTCCTTTTGTGAAAATGATGCTGAAGATCCACCGAGCAGTAATCTGTGTCAGTTACGCTTCCTGTTTGACTGGTTCTTGACCCATTTATCCTACAGTCCCAGGGGGGGTGTCTCACCATTGTCCCTCACAAAGGCAGTTGTATGTGTTTCTACTTGTTTTGGTGTGCCGTGCCAGTCAGACATGTTGGTGAAAAAAAATCTGAAATGTCTCTTCTAGTGATTTGGACACTAACTGCTGGTGTATTGTCATTGTAGGAAGGTGACTGTGTTCACTCAGTGGTTGTTTGTGTACCCTGTAGGTGCTTTTGGTCTTTTACAGAGGAACCTACTGTAGATCCAGGCTGTTAGGGATGTGGTCGTTTTGCTGGCATTCAAGATTAAACCTGGTTATGCTTCCTCTCTGTCTTCTGTATTACTGCAGTAGCTTAATGCTCAGCTTGCCAAATGTGCAGCAATATGACCCCCCTTTTACACCTGGCATTAAAATGCGTTTTGGGTGATCAGATTGCAATCGGATAGTGCTGGGCCACTTGTAAGTACGGGTGTAAATGCACCCGTTGAAGACGGATTGTGATCCAATCGGCCAAACTACTTCCAGAGGTGGTCAGAAACACATTGTGAACACAAATGTAAATGCAGTTGTGTTTACAATCCACATACAACAACTACTTGGGCGGAAATACACGTTAGGGCTGTCCCGAGTACCATTTTTGGGGCTCCAGAGCTGTGGTAGTAATCAACAGCAGGGCACTACCAGCGCTCCTCCGGTCACTGGATCGCTGTGACCAGAGAGATCACTGCAACCGCTCTGTCTACGCTCAGCGTCTCCTCTCCTCACCCCTCTGTGTGTGTGCGCCAGTGTAGACGTACCTCAAAGTCACGTTGGCAGGATCTCTCCCCCTAAAAGGTGGCGTTTTTGAGGCGCATTACGCACCGCATCTCCCTCGGGTGCAAGCCTGTGCGCCTTCGGAGGCGCCTTTTCAGACAGAGCAATCAGATCTCAGTGTGGACACTGGAGACACATGTTAATACCAGGTGTAAATGTAATCAGGTTTAATCATATCTGTACAGTCTGGATACGAGACACATTTGAATGGGTCTATATTTTTATAGCGTTGTAGTAGCCAAAGAAACAATTCAAAACATTTTGCCATTGATACGAAGGAATCTTAAAATCTTGGACTGAATTAATGTAAAGACTCAAAACATTCACAAAGTGGGACACCAGCTCTTCAAATTCAAAATGTGTTGTGCCAAAAGCATGAACACCCCAAGAGCCATCAGGGATTACTAATGTGAGAATATATTTGACCACAATTTCATGTCTTCTGCTCCTCTGACCTTTTTTATTTAGTTTTTAATATAGTTTTAGTTTGGGTGTTGTGGTAGTTTTAGTTACTCTGCCTTTTTAGTGAACCACTGATATTAACAGATCTCATTGGACTAGACTCAACCTCATCATGGAGTTGACTCATGAGGATAAAATCCCACATTTTTCTGCCTGTTTTCAGCGACTTGTTATGACCAGAATATGTTATCCTGTGAATGGATTCAGTCTCAATCAAAAAAATAATTTACCTGTACGATGAATCTTTTTTTTGCTTTGTGTTTTCCACGTTGGAAATAACACTGAGTCTCAGCTAGCATCATGCTAGTTGCCCAATCAGCCAGCAGGGATGCAGATGAAATGAAATGCTACCACTTTTGCTTGTGCCAGTGTTACAAAAACAGCCATTCACTAAACTATGTAATGACAGAATTATTGATTTGCTTTGATTTCATGGCTCCCTGTTTCAGACACCCACAACTCACTGCTGGTATTCAGTCCTTACTGAAGCACAATGACATCATTCTTACACGCTGTATATTTGTTCTCTCTCTGGAGGTGACGGATGGCAGCAGCCCTCTCTGCTTCTGAGGCATGACTCGGTGGACTCAGGGGTGGCCAAAGGAGGGCATGGCGGGCTGGCGGGGGGCTCCTGTTGGAAGGAAACACCCAGCTGGCATGGAGCGCCGCGGGGTGCCCAGGACGGCCACCACCACCAGGGACGCCACCCAAAACGGGTAGGAGTCGACAGGGACAGGCAGGCGGGGCACCGGCAGCGCAACGGCAACTTTCATCCCCGCAAGGGCACCTCGTACCAGGACAAGTTCCCCAACGAGGAACGCAAAGACGGCAAGGACGACAAGCTGAAGTTCGTGGAAGAGGACTTTGTGAGTAGTAGTTTTTTTCCTAAACTCGCCACTGACCTTAACACAGTTCTTCAATGACGAAGAGCTGTTGAAAGAGGGTTAATAAAGAGGGTCAGCTCTGAATATAGACTGTATTTTTAGAGAAAATTGTGGTTATTGTTCACACTGCGCCTGACTTTAGATAATCAAAACTATTGTCAGAAACACTTTCCCTTTCCATTTTCTCCCCACATTTATCCTGTGATACAAAATGTAGTATTATGCATCACAAGAGTTTCCCTCCACTGACCCATCAGGTTTAATCCTGTCAGCAACAACATGCTCACATTCTTGGATCTAACTTGAAAATACAACATGTGAATGCTACGGTATTTAATGCAGGCGTTTGTCATTTTAGCCTTCCCTCAACCCTGAAACAACTGGAAAGCCTGGGACTCAGATGCGAGCAGTGGCCCCCCACGCTGGAGTGTGGGGTAAGAGCTCCCGGTCCAGAATGGATTTAAATTCTCCAATAAACGAGAAAATAAGCTCTGTAACATTTCATCACCGATTATGTTCCAGAAAACCCCCCTAGTGGCAAACAGATGGTGTCCAAAATGCTGGTTATCAAGAAGGTTTCCAAGGAGGACTCCAGCACCGCCTTCTCTGCGGGGTTCGCCACTGCTGGCGTCTTGCCCACCAACGGCAGCAAAGTTCCCATCGCAGGCTCCAGCATCTACAAGAACCTGGTCCCAAAGCCTGCTGTGGCCCCCACCAAGGTAGGACCTGCTGCGACGTGTCACTTTATTTCAACAACTTGCTTGATTTCTTTCAGCAAACATGCAAGATAAGCAAATAAAGCATGTTTTATTAAACGGATAACAAGCTTTGCATACTGAATGTCACTGCTAGTTGTGTAGATGCTATGCTGTCTCTCTGTTTGTGACAGAGACTCATTATATGTCCTCTTTTTTTCCAGAGCACCCAGTGGAAATCCGGTGGTAGAGAGATCACTAAGTCTGGCCTTCACATGCCGGGCCGAGATTCAGTCTTCACCAGCCCCGTCTCTGCAGCCAAACCCAGCACCCCAGTCAGTGCACCACAGCACAACACCCCGAAAGAGGTAAGGGCAGTAGGAAAAAAAGACGGAATATAATTACAACAGACATTTTAGGGGTTTTTCCAACCCCAACATGATGCAGCAGTTCACTCAGACTTCCTACCAACATGTAAAACTGCGCAGCAAGCAAACGCTTAAAGTTCCAGTGTAGCAGTCGGTCTGTGTTGAACTCTCTTACGGCTGCATGCGTGACTGTGAGAGTAAATCACAGGTTTTATCTGAACATAGTAATTATGTGTTAGTGGGGTTTGCGACGGAGATGCTTACTCACACGTGCACATGAAGTTTTCCTTTTGCAGCAGTATACGCAGTAATGCAGTAAAACCTTGTTATCTCTGGTCCGGTGTTAATTTCGTTAACGAAAACCATGATGAAATATGCTCGAGATGACAATGAGACGCCATCATTTAACTCTAAAGGTGACGATAGATATGAAACATGCAATATCGTTGACGAAAGACAAGACTAAAATCTTTATTTTTGTCATCTTCCTCCCCTCACTGTCACTCTCTCTCAGTCTCAAACAGTCACACGTCACTGTGGCGGCAGCTCTCAGTCCGTTTCTATCCTTCTTGTGTTAGACCTCACTCATGACAACTGTGTTTGTACTGTAATGGATGAAGCTGGCGGTTTGCAGACCGGGTTTGGGTGGTTGATTAACGCATATTTCGCATGTTGGGCGGTGCGGATTGGCTCTCATAACGAGCCGGTGGGTGCGACTGAACCGCACATAATGAGCAAAGTCAGGAGTCACCGCAAAGCTGCATTCTTAATCTTTCACCCCGTGTTTCTCATCAGATAATGATAAGAAAAGGTTTGCAGCAATATAATCTGATGACTAAAAAAGGATATTTGACACAGAACTAAGACTAAACTAAAAAATAGCTGACAAAATTAAGAGAAAACGTTTTGACTATAAGTTGACTAAAATGTAATGACTTTTCAGAGACTAAAACTGGACTAAAACATTTTGAATTGTCGTAGACTAAAACTATGAAGGATAAAAAATGACTAATATGTGACTAAAACTAATAAGCATTTTCGTCTAAAATCTAAAATATCTGCCAAAATCAACACAGCTATGGTCTGAAACTGTAATGTTCAAAAACACACCATAAAGTAGCACTGAATTCATGCAACATGGCCGCTGCAAATGCTACAATTTGGTCCAAATTTGTTTTTATTACCGCATACATTTTGCTCTGCTTCCTAATCTAAAAATGTTATTGGCCAAATGGATTTCATAGCTCATAATATCGTGTCTCAGTTGAGAAAAAAAAAAGAACAATATTAACGTGCTTTTCTTCTTTTCGTGGCTTCTCCCGTCCCGGTCCGCCTCTCAGCACCCTTCCAGCACGACTCCTCCCATAGACATCGCCCCGTCGAGGCTGAAGCTGATGCGGCGTGGTCCGGACCGTAAGAGCGAGTTCCTGCGAGCGCTGAAGGACGAGGGCACTGGAGAGCTGACGACGAGCAGCAGCCCAGGAACATCAGGAGAGGTAGGCAGCAGTTTGGCTTAATGTCCATAAAGCATCACACAGCACATAAAGGACAGTTGGTACATGAATCTCTGAAGGCTTCAAGTGGTAAAGATTGGAAAAAAAAATCCAAAAGAAATACACAGACGTTTTGGCTTCTTTTTTTTTTAAGTATGTTGTCTTGCTGTGTGAATTTTCTCAGGGTGAAAGCAGCACCCCAGAGCCCAAAGCCTACAGCGAGGAAGTCTGCCACGAGAACGGTCTGTCCTACTCCCTCAGTGACTCAGACACCGAACACCTGTCCAGCTCCCTGGAGGCAGAGCACAGGTAGGACACCGCTAACAGCCTTCTCATCACACACACACACACACACACACACACACACAGACACACGCTCTCTCTCTCTCTCTCTCTCTCTCTCTCTCTCTCTCTCTCTCTCTCTCTCTCTCTCTCTCTCTCTCTCTCTCTCTCTCTCTCTCTCTCTCTCTCTCTTACACAACAATCTACTAAGCAGAGAATTGTGATCTGTTTTGTAGGTTGCTGAAGGCCATGGGCTGGCAGGAGTACCCAGAAAATGATGACAACTTCCTGCCTCTGACGGAGGACGAGCTCAGAGAGTTCCAGACTAAAACTGAACAGGTGAGCACTCAGAGAAACGCCGTAGTTACTCTTTGATATATTAGGGACACACTAGGGATGAAAGAAAATGTGTTTGTAGCAAACTCACTATTGCCACGTCCATTCAGGGGACGCAAACTGCTGTTTCCCTGATAATAATGCTACATTGCGAACAACAAATCTGTGTTGAAATCGTCAGGAGAGCTGGTAAACGTTGTCATGATGTGTTCAAATGTAATCTTGTAAAATGTAGTTTTTGGTGAGAAACTTGAATAAATCCAGTTGTTATGAAGGAGATGTTTTCACAGCAATATAAAATAGATAATAGAGAGGGAATTATGAGCTGTTTAACTTCGTGACAAAAGAACAATGCAAACGGTAATAAAGGAGTGGATGTTGAAGTACATGGGATTTTATTGTTTACTTTAGTTTTTTACCGTGGTATCGAGAATCGTGGAATTTCACCGGTATTGGTATTGACTACTAAAATTTCTGTTTTTGTGACATCGCTAATTCACCCTCTAATTCTCTGTGTTCTTGGAGCAGCTGAAGAGGAACGGCATGCAGAGGAACGGGGCTCTCCCGAGGGCGCGGGGTGTCACCCTCCACTTCACCCCCTGGAGGAGTGTGGCGGAGGCGAACGTCGAGGAGGGCTCCGAGTCCGAAACCAGTAGCAGCAGCCAGACCTCTGACGACGACGACTGCATCAAATCCTAACGTGGCTTTACGGAACAAAAAAACAAACACAAACAGCCAACACAACATCCCAGCAAGCAATCCCCCTCTTCCTCTCTCATCTTTGTTTTTAGAGCACCATTTTGAATTTCTTTTTGTTTTGATTTTTTTTTTTGTTGTCATTCTTGCACAAGGGAAAAACCAATCATATCCCAGTGAAGGGGGAGATTCCTGCTCCGCCAGACGTCGTTTTCCCTGCGTTTCCTCCTTCACTGCAGTCCCTGCCCTCTTTGACCCCCCTACTCCCCCACTCCTCGCCCACCCTACCCTTCTTCCTTTTTCTTCCTCGCTTTGTGGAACTGACGTGTTCATCAAGAAAAGAAGGGCAATGAATGCACACTTGATTCTGCTTTAAACAGACTAACTCATTTCATTGATGATGCTGATGACACATTATTAATGATATTAATAAAAATTGGTTCCTGACAAGCTGATATGTTTCAATATGAATCTGGCTACTGTGGTGTTTGAGTCCACATGCAGTTCACTTTGTGTAGAGCGGTTTTAAAGGGACTGTTTGTAACTTCTTAAACGTATAAATCAATCCGGGTCGGTGTCCCATGTGCGCTTGCGTGTGGCTGCGCTGATCAGACTCAGACTCCAACACAAACTACACGGAAGCACCAAAACCGCAAAGTTCTATCTAGTGAAGCCCGTCTGTTAAACAGTGTTGGTTGGGTTGGAGGACAGTCGGGCGGTCGGAGGGGGAGACCGTAGCTTTGGTCTCCAGGGCCGAGTCTCTGCTGTACTCTGCTCCTCTGCCTGCCTTCACTCATACACTGCGCTCGTTCTCGCTCTTTCGCTCCGCCTCTATACGTGCCTGCGCACACACTACACACTGCAGAAGAGTTAGTATATCTAGTGAATGTACAGTGGACGTTTGTGCAGAAATAAATGCTGCAGCTCCTCCAGACCAACAGAGGTTTCCTGCATCTTGTGAAGTGACGGGGCTCCGCAGCAAGTTATGTTGTCGTCTCCGACCAAAACTCCGGTATCTCCCCTGTTCCCTCCGGCTGCGGTTGGGAGGCTGATGCAGGAAAAGCCAACACTAGGATCAGCAGTGATTCATGGAGAGACCTCTGTCTGGTCAGCTAACATTACTGCCAAGCAGCTGAAATATAGTGATATTGTGTTTTAGCTGACGTGTGTCGCCTCACTGTTTTAAGCGATGCTCGTTCATGTCTATGTAGAGCGAGCGCGAGCCCGAGCAACAGGACGCTGACTTTCGTTGACTTAACAGCCACAGGTGTCGCTGTTAACCAGCAATTTCTGATTCTTACAAACAGTCCCTTTAAAGTTAGAAAATACAAATAAAATACTGCACTCTGTAAAGATGCAGATACTCGTCCCCCGCCAAGAACAACAGATGCAGCTGTAGTTTCCCACTAAAATATTTTGTTATTGGTGCTGAATATAACTGGTTCCTATATTTTGACTAGCTCCAAGAGGAACTGTAGCTTTAAGTGGGGCTGACCTGAAAGCTTTGAATCCCAAAATAGCCCATGAAATAAGGAATAATCCCTCAACATTAACGTTAGTTATTCTCAGACAGATATCTCGTTTGTTATATGTAGAGGTGTGTGTGTGTGTATACAGTAGCGTGGCAGCAGCACTGTCCCGAAGCTTCGAATACCATCAAATATTTATCACCGAAGCCCAATAAAATGGTCTTCTGGACAGTCGTAGCTTTAAGGAAAGGCATTTGTCAGATACATTATCTGTAAATATGTTTGGTGTTGTAGTGCCAGAACAAGTTCTCAAAAGAGCCTCACATTAGAGATACCAATGTAGAATAAAACCACATCTTTTTCATGATGTCATAAAATATTTTTGCACACGCGATGACATTTATGCACAAATTAGGTTTTGTAAAAACTTTTAAAAAGAAGAATTTAATTACTTTCGCTTGGATTTCTTTCAGATTTAAAAAGATAAATATTTAATTTATGAAGACGTCATGAAAAAAAGAAGCTACTTGCAGGAATGGTACATACATTTTACAGTTTTCCACTAAAGATATCTTAAGTTTATCTAAAGATGTTCCATTTCTTCAACATTATATCGGCCTTTTTCACATCAGACATTTTGACTGGTCATAGCAGGAAAAGCACAGGTGTTACTAATAACACTAATGATGTCTCTGTACACCGGCATGCACGGACCAGAGCTGAGCATTATGATCATTATCTACACCTGCTGTACCTTCATTATATGACAAGTCCAGGAGTCTGCTGTGAGGATTTAGCTCTGTTGAAGAGGATAAATTAAGTTAAACATCAGGGCTCTCCCAAATACCATCTTTTGGGCTTCGAAGCTTCGGTGAGAAATATTTGAAGTGCAGCAGGCTGACGTGTTCTTCTGTCTGTCTATTTCCATCTACCCCGTTTCAGTGCTAGTGCCGCACTACTGTTCACACTCACCTCTACACACAAACAGTGATGTCCGAAAGAAAATATTGTAGTATATTCATGAGGTTTTTGGCCGTTCCTTCCTCTACTAATTGTGTCATTTGTGTGGGACTGCTGATCTATTCTGTGTTCAAATATAAAGGCCTACAGTAACTACCGGATACGTACAAGATGTCCGTGTAGCCGGTTGTGAGCAACTCATTCAGGGAAAAAAAAACTCAAATTCACAGTGTGATCAAACGTTTATCAAATAATATTCTTTACTACAGGTTGCATATGTGAATAAACACTGACAACACAACAGGCATAGAAAAAGATTCACATATTTACAGCAGCAAACAAGTGTAGCGACAGTTAGAGCTCGTCACAGTGGTGAAGGTCTCCTTGGGTGGAGGCAGAAACCTGGAGGGAGTCCGGCTTCACCGACTGGAAGAGAAGACGAGTTGGAGTTAGACTCAACAGCACAAAACAACCCTGAAGCGCTGGAGTTTTGGTGATCTGCTTTTTAAAATCACATGATCTGAGCTATAAATGGTTCACTGCGTCTCTTACCTCTTGACTTCCGTACAGTTTTAAGAGTGTCCGTTAGTGTCTCCGTTGGCTTTGTGAACACCGTTCATCTCCCCGTTACTCTGCTTCACCTTCTTCACCACGCTTTCCTCCTTCACCGGACTCTCCTCTGGTTTCCTCTGAAATAAAACAGGTTCGTTCAAATGAGACAATCCTGCTGCGCCATTTCGTTTCCAGATTCCATTAAATCCAAACATCTGGCTCGCTCACCTTCTTCCTGACCAGGTGGGAGATGTTAGAGACCGGAGCTGTAGCGGCGGGTCCGTTGGTGGAGCTGACTCCGATGGTCGAGGTAATCTGGGTAGACGAGAAAAAAACACAGCAATAATAAGATAATATTCTTATATACAGACACATAAAGGCCCGTCACCAGTGTGTTTTCACTAGAGCTGTTAACACGACGCCTAATTTCTTTAACGCAACTTACGATTTTTAGGTTGTAGCGGGCTCTGTTTTAAAGCTAGAGTGAAGATACTGGCATCGTATGAAACTAGAAAACCTGAGGAGGCTAAATAACACTACTAAGTTAGCTAAATTTGGGTGAGGAAAAAACATCATGGCCATTTTCAAAGGGGTCCCTTGACCTCTGACCTCCAGATATGTGAATGTAAATGGGTTCTATGGGTACCCACGAGTCTCCCCTTTACAGACATGCCCACTTTATGATAATCACATGCAGTTTGGGGCAAGTCATAGTCAAGTCAGCACACTGACACACTGACAGCTGTTGTTGCCTGTTGGGCTGCAGTTTGCCATGTTATGATTTGAGCATATATTTTATGCTAAATGCAGTACCTGTGAGGGTTTCTGGACAATATCTGTCATTGTTTTGTGTTGTTAATTGATTTCCAATAATCAATATATACATACATTTGCATAAAGCAGCATATTTGCCCACTCCCATGTTGATAAGAGTATTAAATACTTGACAAATCTCCCTTAGCTAAGGTACATTTAACTATGGACAATCATGCAATTAACGACGACAACGAATGACAGCCCTAGTTTTCACTGATCATTTCTTCAGTTCTTACTACAGATACTTCTGAGACTCACCTTGGAGCTGGATGAGGATTCTCCGTTCTTCACAGTGGAGCCGGGGAACGCAGAGGAAGTGGAGCCTCCATCCTGACAGAGACAGTACATTAAGTTAGAATCAAGCTTGTACACAGTTTTGTTGACCTGCGATGAGTCTCAAATGAGGTCATAAGTGTTTTAAGTACAACACATCATATGTGGATCTTCTACTGTATTTTAAGAAGGGATAACTAGAGAAAACCCCTAAATGTCTCTTTTAAAATGTAATGTCAATACCTCCACTGCTACACTAAGGCCCAGTGTTTCCCTCCTTACATGAGTAAATAAGCAGTGAAAAATATTTTAATAAACTGAAACTAAAGAAAAACTATAAACTTTAAGAAAAACTAAACTGAAACGATATTGCCTGGTTAAAAAAAAAATAATTTCAGTTTTTTAAATAATATATCACAACCCTTAAGAGGAGACGGGGTGATTTACTGTCAACTTTCCTGACATTGAACCTCAGAAATTGAACAGACTTTATCTTCCAGGAGATGGCGCTATGCTGCAACTGCTTCACATCAGACACTACATTAATGGGACACTGGTCCAACCATGTATATTTTAACAAAAATACTACTGTAAAGCTAAATCTATAAAAACTAAAACTTTATGAAAAACTTAAACTTACACACTCTGAACTAAAATGAAGTTGGAAAAATCAAAATATAAAATGTAAAACTATGATAACCTTGATCACAGACCATGCCTCTTTACACCCGTAACTCACCAGTGCACCCTTCACAGCCTCCGCAGCGGTGCTGGTCATTTTCAGCCCCTCCTCGGCGTCCTCCACCTTCTCCTGGATCTCTGGCAGCAGAGCCTTGAGCTCCTCCATCTCCTTCCTCTCCTCCGGCAGCGCCTCCGGGCCCTCGGCCTTGTCGATCAGCTCCTGTAGTTTGTCTGCCGGGCAAAGTGGGAACGTCAGCGTTACAAACGACTTGAGGCACCGATCATCATATCATCTGTTGCAGCCAGCAGTAGTAGTTACCCAGCCTGCTCTTTATGACGGAGATGGAGCTCTTCAGCTCCTCGATGGCCTGGCTGAACTGGACGTTTAAGCTGTAGGTGAGACCCAGCTGGTAGTGAGTCTCGGCGAGCAGGCGGCTGTCTGAGTCCAGGTGCTTCTCCTGCAGCTTCAGACACTCCTGGAAATCATCCAACGCCTGGGTGTAGTTTCCTGGAAGAGAGAGACACCAATTAAACACTCATTTCTTACCGAAAAGAATCTCAGGTGTAACACAGGATCGGTCTTTGAGGCACGTCTGTTTTGTTAAAAGTTATGGTACAGTCTGAAGAATTTAGGGTTCAAACTAAATTTTCATTATTGAATCATCTGTTGACCGTGAATGGTTGTCCCTGAACAGGATAAGCGGTTACAGATAATGGATGGATTCCCTGAACGTGCACTGTTTTTGGTTAAAGTGCTTTTAAAAGTTCCTGCTCCCTCACTTTGGTGTGAGCTACACTCATTAAACTAGATTATTTTAGAAGCATTGAAGCCAATAAAAACAGGATTAAAGACTATTTGACCACTGAATGAAAATGTCCTGTTACTGAACAACACTGCTAATTCATTGGTTGATACAATTTGCTGTTTGTTTTAAGTCTGTTACTGGTCTCTTATGTGAAATTCCTTATGTTGTTTTTAGCTTTTTGCTGCCGTCTTGGCCAGGAATCCCTCAGAGAAAAGATTTTAAAATGGGACTATCTTGGTAAATTAAAGGTTAACAAATATCAACTAAATCCATCTCATACTGCCCCTCACCCCCTCGGACATTTGTACCGTACGGCAAAAATGAAAGTGTGCAAAGCTGAAGATTCTTTGAGCGACTCGTTAGTACCTGATTCAGAAGAAACTTCCCCCAGTTTCAAGTGAGTCTGTGCTGCCATCAGTTGATCCTCTTTAGCCTCTTTCCTGTTTTTTATAAAATAAAAAGAAACGTCAGTTAACGTCGAGGCTGTAACTCAGTGACCGTTTAATCCAGATCCTCACAATCATGACTCAGTTCACAGCTGGTGTCTCCATTACCTTTTGTAGATGACTTTAGCTACTTCCAACATCTCCCAGGCGAGCTGCAGGTTCCCCACCTCGTCCTCCTCCTCGTCACTGTCCTGAAACACACGAACACAGATTTAAGATCTGACACTTAAATAAATCAGCCAAGTCATTTTGATGTTTGATTGGTCAAGTACCTTCTCAGCGGCGCCGTCTCCTTCGCCTTGCTCTTCTGCGTCGCCCTCCATTTCTGCATCACCATCGTCTTCCTCCTCCATCTCTTCCTCACCATCTGAAAACAATAACATGCGTTTAGATAAATTGTACGGTATCAGTGCAACCATCAGAAAGCTATTTGTAATCGAAAGAAAAGTCACCTTCTGTTTCCTCTTCCTTATCTCCTGATTCTTTCTTGGCTTCCTTGTTTTCCGTTTTGTCTTCACTTTTATCGGACTTGCTTCCGTTCACCTCGTTCTTCTTTTCCTCATCTTTCTTTGCGGCGTCCTGTTTCTCATCGCCAGCCTCGGCCTTTTCCACATCGCCCTTCTTCTCTTTGTCTTCGCCCTTCTTCTCTTCATCTTTCTTCTCTGCCATGGCGTCGTACACCTGGACCCTCAGCTCATCTCTGGTCTTCTCTGTTCAAGTTAGAGAGGACGGTTAGGACGAGCTAAAAAAATCACCAGTCAAACAGCACAAAAACAAGCCCAAGTAGAAAGTTAAATGTCACATGATTCTCTCACCATCAATGTTTTCTGTGCTGTCAACCTTGGAGTCCTTGGAGTCCTTGGGTTTGTCTTCATCCTCCTCCTCTTCTTCTTCTGGTACTCCTTCCAGAGCGTTACCAAGGACGGAGTTCTCCATCCTACAACAACAGAGTCAGTTATAAGTCTGCATTTTCACAAGTTTCTTGAATGCAAAATGACCAGCACAGCAGATCACAATATATTTATCCAACAATGACTCGAGACTATTTACCGTGCCAAATCCAGCAGCGCTTTACCACACCAGAAGAAAGCCTCTCCACACTCGTCTGCTGTGTCGCCATATTTTTTAGCTCTGAAATGGAAAAAAAAAAAGTTGTGATGTCAGATTATAGTCAGTATGAAAGCACACCAGGCAACCACGGTTTGTTGCACATATGCAAAAACGGCTGCATACAGTTTCAATCATTTGCATAATACACCTTAAACGTCCATTAAAGGCTGTTCTGCAGTTACTGAGCCTGGCTGTAACAAAACTATCATCAGTAGTGAGTAAAATATACACACATCTTTTGTTATCATTTAGATTGGTTAATAATTCCTAACACTCAGAATCAGATTTATTTTAAAATGTGCATTAAAGACTAAATTATAATCTAAGACGTGCATTAAAGACCGTAAAGTACAATTAAGAAAAAGTGCATTAAAGACTTTAAAATATAATTAAAAAAAATGTGCATTAAAGACTTTAAAATAGAATTAAAAAAATGTGCATTAAAGACTGTAAAATATAATTTAAAAAATGTGCATTAAAGACTGGGAATTATAATCTAATTACGTGCATTAAAGACTGTAAAATATAATTTTTAAAAAAGTGCATTAAAACTTTAAAATATAATTAAAAAAAAGAATTTACATTAAGGACTGTAAAATATATTTTTTTTAAAATGTGCATTAAAGACTAAAATATAATCTAAAAATGTGCAAATTACTCTGCACATCTGTGGATAATCAACCTCCAACTGCAAACAGTTTTGTCCCTCATAATATTTTTGGTAGGAAGCTAAATATTCTATTTAGTCTTTACTTGTATTGAATTAATATCGGGGCTTGATATAGCGTAATTTTGTCCTCACAGTTATCATTAGATACATGCAAGCTTTGGAATTACACGGCACTTCTGACCTACAGTTGTCTGTCTTATTATTAATAATAATTAGTGTGTTGAAGCCTGAGCGGTTTCTATTGTGTGCTGTAGTTAACTCACAGCATGCCGCAGGCCTCCTGCAGGGAGCTCACCGCCTCCACCACCTTCCCCATCACCAGGTGCTTCTTGCCGGAGCCGATCAGCTTGTTGGCCTCCTCCATGTTCACTGACTGGGCACATAAAGAAAGAAAACGACTCATCAACTTTACGACTTAAAAGCAGAAACAAACACCAGTTAAGGTACTATTTCTTTTAAATGTTAACTTTCTGTGTGAAGGCACAGAGTCTAACATTAGTATTTACATACCTTGTCGGAGAAATAAGGAGTGAAACGTTAAAAGCAGCGTCTGTTGGTTTGTGCTTCTCCTGTTGCCGCTGGCTGACTGCTGCTCCGTTGTTTCAATTTGGCGCGAAATATTCCAGCCCCTTCCGGTCTATTTCCGGGTTCGTAATCCAGCGCGGGAGAATTATTAAAGGCACAGAGCAACGACTACTGCAAGTTCACTGCAAGTTTGATTAATATCTAATCAAAATGTTATATACATAAAATGATATGGCTTAAAAGAATACCCTCCTTTTATACATTTATATAATAACAATAACTGACAATAACTGATATTTTCAGGTGGAATTTAATTAATTAATTTATTCATTCATTCATTCATTCATTTCATTCTCAATATGCAATATCATTTTCCACTTGTGCAATTTTGTTAATAGTCTGTTTATTGTCAATACTGTATATACTGCTTCTATTTTTATACTTCCTTCTATTTAAATGGTTCATATTTTGTTACACTTTGTTTAGCTCTTTTTTACTGTGTTAGCTGATGCATCTTGTTTTTTGCACTATCCCCTTTGCTGCTGTACACTGCAAATTTCCCCACTGTGGGACTAATAAAGGAATATCTTATCTTATCTTATCTTATAACATTTTTATTTATTTTTTTAGATTGTTTTCATACCTTTCCATTTATATTATTGATATTGTTTTCATATCCTGTTATACATTTAAATATACTGATTTTAAAACATATTTGACTACGATTGAAAATTGAAAACTCAAAAAATTCTAAATTGGCAAAACTAATAAACAGTTTTTAACTAGATTATTTAGACATTTCAAATTTATTCCAATCGATCGATTTCAAACCAGCTGGGTTTTTTTTCTGAATTTCACAATAATCTCTGTTATTGTGAAAAGAATAAGGATGAAATAAAATGTCATATTAATACTAAGTTGTACAAATGTAGGCTAAATGATTCTTTCCATGTCATGGTTCTACTGTTTATTTATTTATTTATACTTTATTTCTTATTTATTTGATATTGAACATTTTTGGGTATCCATAACTACTACTACTACTTTGCGCAACTGTTTTATCAAAGCTGTTCAATATAAAATTAAGTGGTCCTGGTACTGTATGTGTATGTATGTGTGTTTTCTGCATGTGTGTGTAATCCCACATACAGAGCGGTAGTGTCATGTCCTGCTGTGAGGGACAGGGATTTCCTCCTGCTGGCTCCACTGTGTCCCTGCTGCCTCGTCAAGACAAGCCTGGACCTGGTATCCATCCAATCAACCTCACGCTGAGAGACAGTCCCACTCAGCCCTCCTCAAACTGTCATCATTATTAGAGACAACAACTATAATTTACCAGTAAAATCTGACAGAACAATCAACAGCTCGTTTAGCTCACATTTCTTTCAATCAGACGCAATCAGTTAAGGCAATATTGTAGAAGATTGAAGGCTTTACAAAACATTTTCATCACAGTTTGCCATAATTTCACTCTGCCTTGAAACACCCCGTTTTTTCATTCACTGTTGAAGAGAACAGGAGTATATTTGTATCTGTAAAAGTTTGACATTTTGAGTCATTCACTTGATTGTTTTCTTGCAGAGTTAGATGAGAAGTTTGATACCACTCTAATGTTTGTCTGTTAAAAATGAAGCTATACCGCCAGCGGCCAGCGAGCTTATTTTAGCATAAAGACTGGAAACAAACAGCTAGCCTGTCTCCGTCCAAAGATAACAAAATGTGCACAACTTAAACAAATGAATTTGAATTTGAATTTGAATTTGAATTTGATGCTGGTAGGTGGATTTTGCCTATTGTTTTGTTTTGTTTGTTTTGCTAAGCTAAGCTAACCAGCTGCTGGCAGTAGCTTCATATTTACTATACAGACACAAGAGTGGTATCAAACTTCTCATCTATCTCTTGGCAAAAAAACGAATAAGCGCATTTCCCAAAATGTCAAACTATTCCTTTAATTTCATTCCATGGCAATAAGACAACAGAAGTACATTTCAATTTAAAAACATTTTTGATCTCGTCCAATGTTTTCTTTTCTTGTTAAAATGTAATTTATTTTCCTCCAAAATGAATTGAAACACTCTTTAATATCCTTTAAGAGCTGTTGCTTCCATCTGTTGGGTGTACACCTAACACACCTTTGATAAAAAAAAATCCTACAGAGCACTATATACCACCAATCCATCATTGATCCAGAAGCCTTTAAACATATTGTATACCCTCACATGAATGGACTTGGGGAATTACTCAAGGAGAACACATACCTGTGTGCATTTACCAATATTGGATCAAAAGGACCAATACTTTGCAACAGTTTTTCATCCATTTTAACTGTTTTGATTATCTGCATGGCTGCACGTGACCAGGATGATGGACCCACAAGTGCCCTTCAAACATCCAGTTGCTTTGTAACCAGCAGTGGAGCAGATGCACTAATTATGGGCACATTGTGAAACAGGAGATGAACGCAGGGCAACGTTTGATCACTAGCCCACCGCGGTGCTTCTAACAGGAGGTTATTGTGTGTCCCCCTCTTATCTGGCCCTTGATGCAGTTCCCATGGCAACGGCATGCAAAAACATTGCTTGGCGACAGTGGAGAGAGAGAGAGGGCACGGTGGAGATGTTGTTTGAGCAGATAACAGCGTCTGTCTGTCGCAGGTTACATATATAGACTCAGGTGTACTAATGTTCTCGGAAAAACAATACAGGTTTATCTTATATCTACAAATGATGGTTTGAAAACATACATATAGAACTTCATTTTCTGAAATAAACATGTCAGCATCTCTACTCAGACTCTTGATTTGTTATAGATAGGCCTGTCAAAGTTAACGCGATAATAACGCGTTTTAAAGTCATTAATTTCTATAACGCATTAACGTAATCGATCTTTCGGAGTTTGTAGCTCAATTTTAATTAAAGGTAAAGTGACCATGTCATGCTAGCTTGTCGCGAAGGAAGCTGAATAACGCTCCAAACTTATGCTAAATTTTGGTGAGGATAAACTGGCATGGCCATTTTCAAAGGGATCACTTGATCTCTGACCTCAAGATATGTGAAATGGGTTCCCATGAGTCAAGTCAGCACACTGACTCACTGACAGCTGTTGTTGCCTGTTGGGCTGCAGTTTGCCATGTTATGATTTGAGAATATTTTTTATGCTAAATGCAGTACCTGTGAGGGTTTCTGGACAATATTTGTCATTGTTTTGTGTTGTTAATTGATTTCCAATAATAAATATATACATACATTTGCATAAAGCAGCATATTTTTCCACTCCCATGTTGATAAGAGTATTATATATAAATACTTGACAAATCTCCCTTTAAGGTATGATTAATTTGGGATTATTCGTGATTAATTCTGGATAATTATGCGATTAATTAAATATTTTAATCGATTGACAGCCCTACTTATAGAGTCAAGTGAGATTGGCAATAAAATTATACTTTTATAGTTTGTCATTAGGGTCACTAAAGAGTTTCTACTATCAGCTAGTTTGACATAAAACTCATTGTTAAAACCACAATGCAACACTGTGACCAACAGCATGTGTCACTGAAACCAGATTCACTTCCCTTTCATTGTGTTTTCTCTTCTTAGTGTAGTAATTCTCACACACAAGGCTTATTGAACTTTATATTACTATAGGCTCGGGTGTAAGTTAGACATGGAAAATATGTTCAGATCTTTCCACAATTTTTGTCCAACAATGTGAAGTACATGTAAGGGAAAGTTTGGGAATAAAGGATATCATAAATTAGGAAAATGCATATCATTTTTGTCATGTCCTGACTCATCATGTCACTAGGGAACCAGTACAGATGATAAAATGAAAGAAGGGTCTCACCCTCCTGGGTCTTAAAAACTGTCCTGTGGAGTCAACATAATGACACTTCTCAGTGTGACATCAGGACCTTATGGCTCATGTAACATAACCAATCAACAGGATATTACCTCCCAACCATTACCTACCATACGTCAACAGAAGTTATGTAATATTTGTAAAACCAGCATAAAGAATTTCATGAAAGATTAACAGAAAAACACCTAAAAATATTAACAAATGATATATTTTTTAATCTATAACAGACTCTCTTAACAGAAAGTAAAAGGCCAATTTAAATAATTTTTTTTTCATTATAGAAACTCCTGCCGGTGTGAACCTAGATAAAGGTTGCTCGTTATTACTGTAAGTAAATATGGCAGTGGAAAGGAGGAAATGAGAATGAAAAATGCCTTCTGCAGCCCACAGGATAAGTACAAGATGTTGCAACAGTGCACCGCCCAAAGCAGTATATTCCAGTGTAAATACAAAATAGCTTGGTATTAACTGACAATCCAGGAAATATGGAGGAAACTGGATAGCACATGCGATGTTCTTACGAAGCTTAAGAATATTTCAAACGTGCAATTATCTCAGTCTATGATTATTATAAATGTGTTGAATTTGTTCTGGTGATTTATATGTTTAAAAAACTATGTATGTGTGTGTGCTATTGTTTGGGGAACTGCTGTTTCTATTCTTAGCATGCAAAATCAGTTCCCTCAGGTTCCTCTGAAATGTTCTCCAGTGACAATTCACTATCACAATGCAAAAAACACTTTAATGTAGAGTGCGAGCTTATGTCTTCAAGGCTATATGTCTGAGGGTCTCAGCCTTGAGCAGTATATGCTGAAGCAGTCTGTTTGACACAAGCTCATTACACCAAGCAAAAAAGACAAAACAAATGTGGGTTGTATGGGGTGGTGGTTTACTTCCTGAGCAGGAGAGTTAATCAGTAAGTCATTGATCAGATTCTGCAACAGGAAGCCATGGTGGCAGCAGCAGAAATGTCTGTTCATGATGACAATGTATTAAATCTGCATCCTGAAAGAGGTTGAGTCATATGATGAAAGCTTATGACTCTGTGACCCCTGCATGTCTGTGAGCTTGGATCAAGGAACTGCAAGCCATTAAAAAAAAACTCTTCTTTGAGTTTCGGATTAATAGATCCAGCACCTGGCTGTAGAATTTATGCAAATTGCCCTATACATTGAATTAACTAGTGAAGATGGATGAAATTTAGAGGTCAGATGTAGCACCAAGGGGATTGTTAAATATGCGTGAGACTTTGAGAAAATAAAGTGTGCAAAATATTTCTGTCTCTTCTTCCTCACTCTTTGGGGAATGTGGTTTCACAAGAGCATGAAAAATTCCCAGAAAAGCCATCAGGAAAACTGCTAAGTCATGCTGTGTAGTGGGAGGTTGGAGACTGGAGGACTGGAGGGGCTGAGGGGGGTTGAAGTCTCGTTCTGAACCACCGTGTTATCGCGAGAAGTGAGTCGTATAAATTCCCCACTCGAGCCTGTCAGCTCCACCACTCTCTCTCTCCTCCTGTCCTGTGATCAAAGCCGAGGTATGTGTTATACAATACATTTAATTACGATTTTCTTATGTTGTTTTACAAGTAAAGTGTTCATTTGTTTGATTTATTAACGAGTTTGTATTAGTTTCGTTGCTTTGGCTGAATTCACAGCTCAACAAGTGTTTTTTTTTTCCACAAAATGATTGAAAAACACGATTTTTTATAAGTAGTTTGCTATTTTGGGAGTTAAATAAAACGTCAATTCGTTAATGATTTGTTTTTGTTAACTTGAAAAGTTTCCACATGACAGAAATGACGGTTTTATACGGTAGATGCTAAAACTGCATGGTCCGGAACCATGAGTCAAATCTCAGAACATTACGACATTTATTGGTGCTACACCGTTGATGTTAAAGTTAGATAAATTAGTGAAATACCAAAACACACTCGAGTATAAATAATCTTTACCTTGACCATTGAACTCAGATGGGTAAATTCATAAAAATGAGAATAAAACAGATATGTAGATACCATATGGGGAAACACCTGTGAACACCACAGAAGAAGAAGTGGAAATTTGCTTCATAGGTTTCAGTTGTTACAGTTTAAACTTTGGTTTTAGCTTTTGTGTCACTTTTGTGCAATGTAAATACTGTAAATCTACTGTTACGGATATATGCAATAACATATGCTGATCACTCTGTGCAATAATTACATAATTATCTGAGGGACACTTTGTGCAATAATCTGGCAAAACTGTCATCTCATCAATATATATATTGTATTTTTATATTTTACATTGTATTATCTTTTATGTTTTTTTATATTTATATTGCACTATCTCTTTTTTTATTGTATTATCTTTTCATTAGCACCTATGGGATTGTCACAATCTAATTTCGTTGTACTACACAATGACAATAAAGGGCTTGAATCTTGAATTTTGAAGCTTGATAATAGCTGATCTGAGCTGATTTGGGTGCTGCAGAATGAGCTTTTAATATTGCCTACATCAGATATCAATCTGTGGTTTCAACTTTGAGTTTAGCAACAAATCAAAAAAAAAAATCAGAAACTCTTCTATTATATTGCTGTGTATTATTATACACAGTATATTACACATTTTCCTACTTCCATGTGCCACTGATATTTACATAGTTCTATAAGAATGGCTTCATTCTGATGAGGACACATTTGCTTCACCTTTTAATAATTAATTAAATAAATAATTAATTGGTAGTTACCAATTGATTATTATTTTTTATGATTAGCTGGTTAATTGATTTTTTTTTTATTAAGTCAGAAAATAGTGAAAATGGCCATCATATTTCCTAAAGTCCTAAAGTGATGTCAACAGATATTTTATGTCTGACCAACAGTCAAAAACAGTTTCAGTTTACTACTACATAAGACAAATGAAAGCAATATTGGAGAAGTTGGAACAAGGAAATGTTTGCTGTTGTTGCTTGAACTAAGTCAATCTATTATCAGAATAGTTGCCCATTCATTTTTGACTTTTGATAATTAACAGAGCAAATTAATTTTTTTTTCTGTTGTTGCACATTTTGGATGGTAAATGCACTAGAGCTGAATTGATAGGACAATTAACTGATTATCATCTATTTGATGATTGATTAATCAGATTTTTTCTTTTTAATTAACATATTATACCACCAGCTTCTCAAATGTGAGGATTTTCTGCTTTTCTTTATGTGATATGATTGCAAACTTAACACGTTTAGGTTTGGACTGTTGGTCAGATAAAACTAAGGACTTGTCACCATGGGCTCCGGAAAAAAATTGCATTTTTCACTGTTTTAAGACAAATTATATACAAAACAATTACTCAATTAATCAAGATAATAATCAGAAGATCATTTGATAAGGAATATAATCATTAATTGCAGCCTTAAAATGCTTTTATAAGAGACGGAACAATTGTACCTTAAAATATGGGTTGATATTCAGTGTAAAACAGACGTAATGTTTTTGTCCTGTAAATGAGGAAGCGTTATGGTTTATCCATGATTCATTATACACACAAAAGAAACAATGCTGTGAGAATAGATTGCGTAATACATAAATGGTTTCCTTCTTCTGTTATCCAGTTAGACTGAAAATGGCTGCAGGCAAGGCACAAATTGGAAAGCTGGCCCCGGACTTCACAGCTAAGGCGGTGATGCCAGACGGACAGTTTGGCGACGTGAAGCTGTCAGACTACAGAGGTACACCTCCTCAACCTGAGTCTCATCCTCTGCTGAGTGGAGGAAATGCTTTGATGACGCTCTCTTCTGGACTATGAATCACTGCTGCTTTGTGATCCCACAATATATTGAATAGATATTAATTTACACTACTAACGACTAGAATGAATTAGCCTGTAATTACATCACATGACAAACTCAATTGAATTATTTGTTTCCTTTTCCTTTGGTTGCAGGGAAGTATGTTGTCTTCTTCTTCTATCCGCTGGACTTCACCTTCGTGTGTCCGACTGAGATCATCGCGTTCAGTGATGCTGCCGACGACTTCAGGAAGATCGGCTGCGAGGTTATCGCCGCCTCCGTCGACTCACACTTCTCCCATTTCGCATGGTAGTTACAAGCTTTGTATTTTTACACAGGGATTTTGTGGATTCACTCTGGCAAACTCCTCACTTTTTTTTTTACTTTTTTCGGTTTATGTTCTCAAAGGACCAACACACCACGAAAGCAGGGCGGTCTGGGCCCCATGAAGATTCCCCTGGTATCTGACACGCGGCGCATCATCTCCACAGATTATGGTGTCCTAAAGGAAGATGAGGGCATTGCCTACAGGTGGGTTTAACAATGTGGAGCTTCAGTGGGCTTGAAAACTGGGCTAGGCTAGTAGTCTAGAAATAATAAAGCCAGTGATAGTTGCTTCCTGAAGGAGATGGTTCACTTTCCTTAACATGTCATTAAATGCACCACTCTAAAGATGTGGTCTTAAAAGGATAGTTTGGGTGTTTTGAAGTGGGGTTGTATGAGGTGCTTATCCATAATCCATATCCACAGGTCTTATTCATAAAACGTATTTTAGCCACATAAAGAAAAAAACTGTAATTTTTTTTTCGCAAACAAACAACTCCTGTGTAAAATTACTGTTTTTTTCAATGGAGTCTGGTTGCTTTGGCGAGAGCATAGATTATGGCTTCAGTTCCTCGTCGGAAACACAGACTGTATAGCTGTCTGACGGTAAGGTAAACCAGTGAAAATATTCTAAATATAGCGTACACTTAAACTGATACTGGTTATTTAGGTGGGTCTTTCTTTTAGGTGGGTAATACATTACTATGCTACATTAAAATACGTTTTGCTGCCGGCCTCGTCCACAGCAGTACATTGCTTTGCTTCTGTGCGGTAAGTCCTGTCTTTTTCTCCAAACTGGGGGCGTGTCGACCGTCATCTACTTTAGTTAATACACTGACTATGGATGAGCACCTCGTACGACACCCACTTCAAAACACCCGAACTATCCCTTTAAATCTTTGGAGACTCACAAACTGCTCTCTCTCTCTATTTCAGGGGTCTGTTCATCATTGACGACAAGGGCGTCCTGAGACAGATCACCATCAACGACCTCCCAGTCGGACGCTCCGTTGACGAGACCATGCGCTTGGTCCAAGCCTTTCAGTTCACCGACAAGCACGGAGAAGGTAAGTTACTGCTGTAACAGACTGCAGACGTCTGGCACCTTAACGTATGTGATGTATTTTACTGTGTGTTCTCCTGTAGCATTTAACTTTAACTTTATTAAACTCTTATGTTGCTAAAAGATTTACATTTGCTATGTTGTGAGTTAGCAGTCTGTAAAGAATGTGTAACATATATGTCAGACAGGGAAAAGACCTTTAAGGCTTATTCAATCTCAACGGTTGATATGCTTAACAGTGCATTGTCTAGCTAGTACAAAGAAACGTTACATTATGCAACCAAACCTGTGATGCATTTTCCTGTTTTAAACCCAAGGCAATAGAGGCTACATAGACTGTATATCGGTGTCATATTTGCACAAGTCTTTACTGTTTCGTCTACCGGGCCAGGACTCATTACAGGTTTATCTTTTCAGTCTGCCCTGCCGGCTGGAAACCAGGAAGTGACACCATCAAACCTGACGTCCAGAAGAGCAAAGACTTCTTCTCCAAGCAGTAATAAGCCCAGAGTCTGCAGCCTGCTGTAGCAGATTTCATTTAGAGATTATATTTCCAGAGAACAATATTTAAGTCAGCCGTCGTGCCTGTGGAGGAGTGGTTGTAGGAGACAGTTTTTTGTAGTCAACATGCTGTGTGTGGTCTGTCGTCTGTAGAGTGAATAGCACACTTATGACCAAGGTATATCATTGTGTAATTATGCTGTGGTAATGTTTGCTATTTTCACTGTTGGATTGAGATAAATGTCTGTTTGTTCTTTCATGTCATTCCTTGCTATTGTTAGATGCAAACGACCATACGAACAGTTTTATTGGAATGAAGCACCTCTCTAAATTATGTTGTACCTTTTTGTTTTTTACAGTGAACAACACGTGTTCTTTAATCCAAACAAAGAATACAGTTTATAACACTCTCCTAAAGGAACATATCTACTTCAAACATTACAGGGGAAATGTTACATTACACAATACTTTTTGATGGTGTTATCAGTGTCAAGTCAGGTACATGTTAGATTGTGTTTTGTGTGTGTGTTCATGTACAACGCCTTAAGTACTTTCAAAATGACACAGCATTAGATTGAGGTACTATGATTCCCTTATATTCATCACACCTATTACCTCAGTGAAGAATTACAGCAGAGTCAAACAAATAAAAAGAGTGTTGGGAGATTTAAGATAACATATCTAAAATAAGATGGAGGTTTATGCTGAATCATGTCCATGTATGAAGAAGTTTAAATAAATATGCTTTCCCTAACAGGTTACCAGATGCTTAATTATTTGCCAAATGCTCCTGCACACTGCCCCACACAGGTGTTTTCACTTAATTTGGCTGATTAGACCTCTTTGTGCCTCTGCTGTTTTATACCTGTCGGGCAGTACAACCTACATCTTTGATTCTTTTGAATATATGTAGTAACATTTTAACTGAGAAAAAGTTTTACTTGTCATAGGATGAATATTAATAATCCTATAAATCATGATTGTGTTCCATTTATGGCTTTGTATTGTGCGTTGCTTACTGGCACACCTAAATCAAACGGACATTATTAATATTATTAATTACACCTGTAGAGCTGGTTACTGATAGGTACCTCTGGTTGAGCATGCCAGTAAGTTAACTTTCTCTTATTGTATAGAGTAATCCAGGGGTGACACATTTTTGAAGGCCAACCAGGAAGTTAGCGTCGCCCTGGTTCCCTCGACAAAAAGCCAATGGGATTTTTCCATTGGGTTTTGGATTATTGTCTGTTATATTATCTGTGGCAAACAAATGTTCATGGTACTTACACGTTTTGTTCAGCAAGATAACAAGATAATCTTTTATTATTTTTTTAAGCATATATTCAATCACCAGAAGTAAAAAGCTAACGTTAGGCCAGGGGTCGGAAACCTTTACTATCAAAAGAGCCATTTTAGGCAAAAAAAAAAAAATATGTCTGGAGCTGCAAAACATTTGCAGCGAGGTAGGGGGCCACATTGAGGGAAAAACATTTTTTAGATTTCGAGAATAAAGTTACAACTTTACGAGAAAAAGTCAAAATATTAAGAGAAAAAAATTGGTAATATTACGAACTTTACAGGGGAAAAGTCGTAATATTAGGAGAATAAAGTCATAACTTTATAAGAAAAAAGTTGTATTATTAAGAGAATTAATTCATAATTTTACGAGAAAAAAAGTAATAATATTTAGAGAATAAAGTCATAACTTTACGAGAATTTTTTTTAATATTACGTGGATAAAGTCATAACTTAACGAGAAAAAACAAAATAAAACGTAAAACTATTACTTTACAATATTATGACTTTATTCTCATAATATTATGACTTTATTCTCGTAATATTATGACTTTATTCTCGTAATATTATGACTTTATTCTCGTAATCTCAGATTTATTTTTTTCCTCAATGTGGCCCTAATAGTCCGTGGTACCATAGACCTACAACAATGACAAATAAAAATGAAAATGTAAACAATAAACAGTTATTCATTTCCACTCATTTTTAAAAAAAATCCACAGGCCACTGGAGAGGAGCTAAAGAGCCTCATGTTGCTCCGGAGCTGCAGGTTGCAGTAGACCCCTGATATAAAAGCATACTAAATGTCATTATTAATATCAGTCAATAAAAATTATAAATGGACTTCCGGTATTGTATGTACAGTAATCAGTGAGATGACGTCATGGATGTAGGTTACTCTCTCTACTTTTGGCGGGAAAGACAAACTATGATATCTTGGCTAATGGAGTAATTTTAGTGTTTGAGTAACTTTAGCTTAACCTGTTAGCCTTATCTTTAGACTATAGAGCAAAACATTAAATTAATTATGTGAGGAAAGGCGCCATTACTGTAATTGTTTACCGTTTGCTGTTATTAACTGTTATTAGCTGTTAGCTTAAACTCATCCTGCTAGTTAGCTTGGTTGATTAGAATCGTTAGCATCAGTGAAACCTCAACTACAGATAAGGAGAAACATGGCAGCTGGGAAGATATGCATCAGGAAGAGCAAGGAGGAAACTGCTGAGGTTTGACCACACATACACATACTAGCAAAAGATATTACCATTTAATCTAATCAGTTTGTGCATTAATAAGTAATAAGTGTTTAACATGATGTTTTAATTCACTAGACATAGACAAATTGCGCCATCGTGTGGTCTTCAGTTAGCTCAGATGTTTTCTCCTTTTATTCTTTGTTTTGTTTTTCAATATTATATTTATTGTTTTTTGTTCATTTTGAAACAACAGAACAAACATTCACAAACGTTCCCAATATTAACATTCTCAGTACAAAGAAACTTAACAAACCTAATATTAATATAAAATAAGCCAGTATAGATACAGGAAAAACATATTATATACAAAAAATAGATACATTAGAAGACAGAACATACACAAGTAAAAGAAATAACATTTAAAACAATAAATTAAAATAAAATCTATTTATATACAGTATACATATATATGTATATATACATATATATGTATATATACATACACATATACGCACACGCAGTATATACACATACAAAAACACATATACATATAATCAATAAAAAAAATCTGTACAATTC
>CAKAOI010050384.1:0-22486 GCA_916701655.1 Sebastiscus albofasciatus
TTAGCTTCAGGAGGATTGTTGTAATATTTAGAAAGTGGATCATGTCATTAACTGAACAGACACAAAACCAAAGTTTGTAGGCATCAAATATAGCGACATCAGATAGAAATGCATTTGACAGTCTTCAATCCACCTGATGAGATGTGCCAACATCTGTGTGAGGATTCTTACGGAGGCTCAGTATTGTAATTAATCTGCATGCTACTCAGAGCGATCACAGCCGACAGCGCAGGCTCTCCAACCCCTCCTGCACCATGTGGAGGCAGGCAGTCGGACGCCACTCATCTCCAACACGTTCTCATCCCAACTCCTCACATACTACCGCTTAGCGTCACTTGAGGTTTAGGCAATACAAGGTAGCCCACGCCGTTTAGTTCCTGTAGTGTGTGGAGAGAAACAGCAACACCACAGACTAACAGATCCATTCATCTACAAGAATCCCACTAAAAAACAACATGAATCCACTAAATCTCTGCGCTCAAACGAGACTTTAGTGTAAACCGACATGGACGACGGCGGGCAGGAAGAACTAGGGATGTTAGTTTTTACTTTGTACTGAAGATTGAGGACGGATGGATAGATGAAGTCATGGAGACACGTTAAATAAACACTAATCAACTAGTTACTCCTCCGTCTCTGAGCTCCATCTCACTACTACTTTATGCTCCACGTTTAGCATTAGCTCATGCATTAGCCACGACCGCCATGACAGCGGTGGCCATCCTTCCTTCTTCAGTCAGCTTGGTTCTCTATTGGCTGTCATCCTTTCCCACGTGACTGCGTCATCGGCTGTCCTCGGGGTTCCCCACACACACACAACAGGATATATCCCATCAGAAATATTGGACACGTTTAATATCAGCTTGATTCTCGTGTAGTGTGAACCACCGGCAATATGTTGGGCTTACTACGTTAGTGGATTTAAGATGAATCTGAACGTTGTGAACACGAGACACAAACAAACAGCTGATTGTAACGTGAAGATGAAACTTAATGTCGGGACACTAACGTCGGTTTCTCCGTGATGAAAGCCTCGTGTTGTTGGATCCATCCACCTCCCCTCCTGCCGAGCAATAAACGACATCTGAATCCAACTCTGATTTGTCTGTTTGTGTGTCAATCAATCCATGTGTCGTTGTCAAGGCTGTTGCTAGGACGCTTGCGCCTCTTTCTGTCAGCACGTTAACGGTTAGCTCAACAGAAAGTCTTTTCTAAAGAGCTCACTCCTCCCTTCGTAAAGTACCCTGCAATAAAAATGCTGCGTTCTGCACACACTGCAAAAGAAAAGTGGAAATGATATCAAATATCATATTAAAGCAGCAGTAAAACGGTCACTATATCCTGACAGTAGCACATGAGAGGTAATCTGAAAAGATCATGTCCCTCTGTGTCCTCCGGTGCTCCTAACGGCATCTTCAAGATTTCACAGACCGGAGGAAAACAACCAATCAGAGCTGATCTGGAGTCTGCCGTCTCTGAGCAGCTGTCAATCACTCACCAACTCTGATCAATCGGTGAAACGAGGCAGCGCTGATCAGATATGGATCAATATTCTGTTATGTTAATGTCTATTTCTCTCCTCACATGTTCTCAGAATCATCTTGTAGCACGGTTTAGCTGTAGAATGAGAACGTTTGTGACCCGACAGCCACGTTGAGATCAGCTGAGGAAATACCAGGCACCGCCCACCAGCTGGAGCTCAGCCAATAGGAACGCTTTCTCTCTCTAAACTGACCTGTGATTGGTCAAAGTCTCCCGTCAGGCTAGATGAAAGCCTGAAAACAGAGCCATGAGGAGGAGCAGAAGTCTAGTTTTCTCTTCAATTACAATATGCTGAAAGGTTATGATGGGATGTCTGAAAGGTTATTATGGGATGTCTGCCCAATGATGCCAAACATATCCTGCCTACTGCAGCTTTAAGAAGCCTGGCAAAGAATGTGTCACAGTTGGCCATTTAGCCGTCAGCCTGCGTTTGTGCACACTGACAAATAGGCTGTTTAGTTTAAAAGGTATCTGACAATCAATAAATATGTTATATTACACTAATGCATCCGCATTGTGTTTACTAGTGTTAGCATTTTTAAACAAACTATATAAAGGCGGATTTTGGGAGACAAAACCTAATTTTTTCCCTGCTGAGGCGTTGTCCACGGTGCTGTCCACGGCGCTGTCCACGGCGCTGTCCACGGTGCTGTCCATGGCATTGTCCACGGCGCTGTCCACGGCGCTGTCCACGGTGCTGTCCACGGCGCTGTCCACGGTGCTGTCCATGGCGTTGTCCACGGCGCTGTCCACGGTGCTGTCCACGGCGCTGTCCACGGCGCTCTCCACGGTGCTGAGATAATTGTCCCCTATCCTGATGAACGTCGATGGTACATGCATGAGTGCATACATGCGTGTGTGCGTGCATGAATGTGCAGTATACTTAAGGGTCCTGGTTTTGGGGTTTGAACATATGGTGACACTGGCATAGCATGCTGCCTGGGCCACCAAACATGCACTGCAATCAAATGCAGTCTGGTAACGTGCTCAATGACGTGGCACATTTCTGTTATTTTTTAGCAAACTTTTGTAACTCCGGGACTGACGTTGTATCTTCATTTAGAAGAATCCTTTCATCCCTCATGTCATTTATTAGAATCAGAAGAAACAGCCATAAATGAAGTATGTAAATATGTGTCTACATCTCCAGACGCCTCTTTGTGCGTATCTATTGAGCGTGCGTCACTCTGAGTCGTATCTCTCCTTAGGAGCCGTTTTATCACGTTACGCTGAATTCAGCAGATGTCTCTCCAGGCCTGACATCAAACAAACATGATCCTTTTACTGCTCCACACTTCTGGAGAAGCTGTTAACTGGTTCAAAGGCCTCCTGCTGTGAAGGGTAAGCACAGTACTTAGCAGGAGGCCAAAGCAGAGGCAGCAACATGGGAGAAAAATAGACATGAATTATTGTTCAGTGACCTCTCTGGAAACCGCCTGCACTTTAAACGGGACGCCGTGCATCAGACGTGTGTCTTCCTTCTGTTATTTCTCAATATGATGCTTGTAACACTGCGGTGAACACGATTCCCAAGTCCTGGTAGAAAACAGGACTTGGGATTTATCATAATGTTTTAACATTTGAAGGAATTTGTACGTCAGGAAATCAGTGAAAAGACATCATGTGACACCTGTAAAATACAGCAGAGAATACACAGCTCTCACTTGGACAACGCAGCTTGGAAAGAATAATACAAGATTTAAAGTGAATTTGTGCTATAAGTTACACATGACTGTAATCTACCAATAAACAGAGTAGAAGAAGAAGTAGAGGCTGCGAACCGGAAACAAAACAAGTCGGCCATCCAATCATCTACGAGAGAAAAACGGAGAGAGGTGTTCAGGAATTTGTTTAAATTGTTGTTGACAGCTAGTATTGGTCATGTTTCATGCTGTTCAGAGACGAAGACAAGCATTCGTGCGTTACGGGAATATCAGAGAAGATGCTGACAAGTGAAACAGCTGATCGGTCATGTGAGCTAAATGCTATAAGTCAGATGTTATTCAGCAAAGGCGTTTCCAAAACTCATTTAGTGCATCAACTCTTTTTGGAAAGATAAAAACCACCTCAACCAATCGTAAAAACCTTCTTTTTTAAACGGAGGACTCTTTTGTTGTCGTTTCCAAACAGCTTACCTCTAATGCGATACTTCAAAATGTGCATAAAACTTAGTTTATGGAAACTTATGGTTCAGCAGGAAATCTTTTTTTTTAGCTGATCTTTATAAAGGCAGAGCTGAGAGTCATAGAAGAATGGATATTTTTATAAACCAACAGTGACTTTCTCCACATTCACTGTGAGCGATACAAGACCGCAGAGCACGACATGCTGTCAGCTAACCGGTGAAGTCAGAGAACAGCGACCAGGCTGCCGAGCAACGGAGCGAATCTAACAAAGAAAAAACAGCTTTTCTGGAGTTGGTGTTTGAAAACGCGGCAGTGGCGGTGGATTCGGTCACAGCGTGCTCGCCCACACCGTGGAGGCGAGGCATGTTGACACATGTTGTATTATGCTGCCAGTGTATTGTGGACTTTAATCCTTCCTGTAGTTCAACTTTTAGTTTGCTTATTCAAATGACTCCAGTTGTAGAATGAGCTGCAGAGCCGATGTAACCTGCCACCGCTGCCATCTGTCTTTTAACTGGAGAAAGGGACGGTCAGCGCCGGCTTCAAATAATACCTGAGTGAGAGAGTGGAGGAGTTCAGCAAACCTGCTGTTGTCAATCCAGGTGGCAGAACCCAGAGTCAGTCGCACACATTCACTTTCACACACTCACACTAATTATCACTGGCATGCCAGCGAAATGCTGCAGAGATGCTGCAGAGATGTTGCAGAGATGTTGCAGAGATGCTGCAGAGATGTTGCAGAGATGCTGCAGAGAAGTTGCAGAGATGTTCCAGAGATGCTGCAGAGATGTTATAGAGATGTTGCAGATGATGTTGTAGAGATGTTGCAGAGATGTTGTGGAGATGTTGTAGAGATGATGTTGTAGAGATGTTGTAGAGACGTTGCAGAGATGTTGCAGAGATGTTGTAGAGATGTTGTAGAGATGTTATAGAGATGTTGCAGAGATGCTGCAGAGATGTTGTAGAGATGTTGCAGAGATGTTATAGAGATGTTGCAGAGATGTTCCAGAGATGTTGCAGAGATGTTATAGAAATGCTGCAGAGATGCTGCAGAGATGTTGTAGAGATGTTATAGAGATGTTGCAGAGATGTTGCAGAGATGTTATAGAGATGTTGCAGAGATGTTATAGAGATGTTGCAGAGATGTTGCAGAGATGTTGCAGAGATGCTGTAGAGATGTTGCAGAGATGTTGCAGAGATGTTGTAGAGATGTTGTAGAGATGTTGTGGAGATGTTGTAGAGATGTTGCAGATATGTTATAGAGATGTTGTAGAGCTCGGCCGTGACCAAGGAGAGCAGCGCTGCAACACAGGCAAGTGGAGGACAGAACACAGCAGACTTCAGTAAAGACATTTAGATCGGCTTTATTTTAACCGATATGAGCCATTTAAATACCGATTATGATAATAAGGATCAGCGTATTTCTCCAGAGAACTTCAGCATTTCTTTGAGCTCTGTTTACAGTTACAAATCTGTCTGTGTTTTTTTCTGGCTATTTCCGACTGCTGTGGGTTAGGGTTAGGGTTAGGGTTAAAACTTCGTGGCTGTGGCTGGAAAACTTTGTTTCACGATGACAACCAGCAACAGTGAGCTGTTGTTAACAACACCTGCCACATAACTGCATATTTAACAGTTTTAATATGATGATTTATGTGGCTTCATTTAGTTTGTTTGCATATGAAACATTATTATAAATGTACAACAAAAAACATTTAAGCCTATTATTACAAAGATAGAACAGTGGAGTAAGGCTTAAAAAACATTATTGTGAAGTGTTAATTTCAATTAAATTTATTTTTATATAGCGTCAAATCACAACAGAAGTTACCTCAAGACGCTTTATCTATAGAGCAGGTCTCAGACCGTCCAACACCATAGTTTAGAGACCCAACAAGATCCACCAAGAGCATTGTTATGCGCTGTGGCCAGGAAAAACTCCCCGTTTAGCGGGTAGAAACCTGGAGCAGAACCGGGCTCTGGCCAGGTGGCCATCTGCCGCGACCGGCTTGGGGGAGAGAGGAGATCAGTGTGTCATAGGAAGTCCCCCGGCAGTCTAGGCCTATAGCAGCTTAACTAGGGGCTGGTCAAAGACAGCCCTAACTATAAGCGTTATCAAAGAAGAAAGTCTTTAGCCTACTCTTAAATGTAGAGACGGTGTCTGCCTCCCGGACTGGAACTGGGAGCTGGTTCCAGAGAAGAGGAGCTTGATAGCTGAAGGCTCTGGCTCTAGGAACCTCCAGTAACCCTGCATTCTGGGAGCGCAGTGCTCTAGTGGGATAGTAGGGTACTATGAGCTCTTTAAGATATGATGGGGCATTTTTGTAAGTGTGCGCTAGAAAGACTGCTCACTCTACTTTCACAATAGAAGGACTGAACCTCTGCTACGTTCTTAGTAATCACACATTGTGTAAAGCATTAAATAAAAAGGCCTTTACACCACATTGTGTTCAGTATCTGTCAGCCTGTGCAGGAGACGACCTTCAGTCTCTGAGCTGTGAAGCTGTGAAGCCACCAGCTTTAGTCCTGACACCGCGTACAGTCATCCCTCAAACACTTCCTGCCTGGGTTGTGAGAGTCATTTGCACATTTTTTCTGCCTCGTTTCTACTCCAGCTTGAAGTGTTAGCTTTTGACATCTTCATTGCTAAATTTATGCAGAATTAGGATGTGACTCAAAGAAGTCCTCCAACACACCGCTGCACAATCAGGTGGGCTCATCATCACTAATTGCATCTTTCAGCTTCAGCACTAATCCACCCAACCTGGCATCCTCGCGCCTAAAGCTGCTCTCTAATTGCTGCTTTCTAATTGTGTTCTAAAATAATGTCCTTAATAACGTCAGTTTCTCATCTCAGTGGCTAGTTTGACTCTGTGGCAATAATTCTGACATCTTCCAGTGATGAATTCAGTGATTTGGGAAGTCAAAACTCTTTGAGACATCAAAGATCTTAAATATAGTGCAGTGGTTTGGAGGGTAATACAGATGAAGTATGTTACTGGGTTCAATCATCATTCAAGAGGCTGTGCCAAAGAAATATAAATAACAATTTACACATTGCTGTCCTTTTAAAGGGGGTGATTTTCATATTTCAATATCAGTTTAAGGATTTCCTGCTTGTCTGTGGGCTGATGGTCGCATTGGAAATACTCTTTCTGGACAGTTCAAGACAGCAATTTATAAGTTATTTCACATCCAAAACAATGGCGTTCTCACTATTGCTTTGTCATTTCATGGTATGGAGTCTGTATTGACTGCAATATAAATGCATCGGTGTGAATATGCTATGCTCAGAGCTGGTGACGTAGAATACAATGTGAGAGAGACTGATGGTTGAGGGGTCCAACAAACACAGGACTTTCAACCAGGAGACTGCTGTTCATGTCCCAAAGTGTTGTTGAGTTATTTTGAAGTTACATTAGTGACGTCTGTGACGTGTTTTCCATACTTATGTTACATTAACGTACGTATTCTACTTCGCTTAAGTACTTATTTTAAGCCCAACCATGGTGATTGTGCTAAACTTAATTAAGTGGTTTTGTTTCCTAAACATAACCGAAACCATTTCACGGTAATAACGTGGCGTTAAATGATATGCTATTTATGCGTCTTTCCAAAGGTTTTTTTGGTCATCAAACCGTGATGTTTGGAGGTTGTGAGAGGTGAAGTTTAGTACGCTTACAGCAGGCTTTACGCTCACTAGTGAACAGTCTGGCTTATATGTAAATCTTTGGTAAATCCAGCATCTAAACCAGAAGTCATCCGGTTCAAAGGTTCAAATCACCGCATGGACCAAGTACGGAGTGTGGACTGGTAGCTGGAGAGGTGGCAGCTCTGACATCTCTCCATTAGTGTGTGTGTGTGT
This sequence comes from Sebastiscus albofasciatus, assembly GCA_916701655.1. Lineage (NCBI taxonomy): Eukaryota > Metazoa > Chordata > Actinopteri > Perciformes > Sebastidae > Sebastiscus > Sebastiscus albofasciatus. The sequence continues at coordinate 7,531 of CAKAOI010050384.1, forward strand.
GTGTGTGTGTGTGTGTGTGTGTGTGTGTGTGTGTGTGTGTGTGTGTGTGTGTGTGTGTGTGTGTGTGTGTGTGTGTGATTCCAAATGTGGGCCCTCTCAGACTTTGGCACCGGACCGGCGCCCGGAGCTCCCCCCCATTCACCCACTGGCGAACGTCTGCCGGATGACACAAAGTCACGCGCCACGCCTCATCTGGCGGACCCTCGTTAGCAAATGAACGGGGAGCTCCGGGCGCCGTTGACATGGAAAGAAGCCAAACATCGTTCATTTGCAACTCACCACCCACACCGCAAGATCGCCAAAGTTTCCCTTGATGTACAATGTTGAGGTACTTTACTCTAATATTTCCATTTTCATTCTTAATTTATTCAATTACTTTAGTTGCTGGTTATTTCAACCAATATATTGATGTATTTGTAGAGGTAACTGGTTATCTGCTCTGTCAGTGAAGTCATTATGTTGTGTATTCAGTGCTGATAGTTCTGGTTGGAAGCTGTGAAGCATCTGCTGTGCTCTCTCATCACGTATTACACATTTAACGTGCAATAGGCTGCAGTGTGTGTGTAAACTGCTGCTGATCTATCCAGCACTGCACAGAGCCTCTCTGATCATGGGAACCAGGTTACCAATGAGCAGGAGATCATATCACACCTTGCCTCATTAATATGGATCTTAATTGGTAAAAAAAAACTTGGTACGTGACCATCACGTGGTGGAACTTGGAGCTCGGTGTTGACTCATTGTTGAAGTCTGAAAGGCTGGCGTTGCAGAGATTTAGAGACACAATAGGCAGCTCCATTAGAGAATCAGATTGAGATGCCAGGAAACAGACTTGAAAAATAATTAGAAAATGAAGAATACGATTAGCGTTATCTCTGCCGTCATAATTAGTCTTGTGTTCGTCCTCTGTTGTCTGAAACACAGCTGCTGTCTGAGTGAGTGAAACATGGATGCAAAGCAGAGACGAGAGGCAACAGACAGATAAACACAAACACACAGCGGTCCCACCCTTCCCATCATCCACCCACGTCGGGGCACAAATGCTTTCTGCAATAATTCTTTCATTAGATCCGTCTAATGGCCTCGCCTCGGTGCCCATTATTGTCTCTGGAGGGGACGAATGAGGCTCAGGCCACAGGCTGGTCAGCACTAATCAGCAATGAATTATTCAGTCAATCAGCTGGTTACAATCCATCACCTTCCTTCTATTAACGCAACAAAACAAATTATGAGCATGACAAGATTTCTATTCTATCTATGATGAGCTCAGTGTGCCAGGTGATACAGTTTCTGTCTGTCCACACGCCTCCACATTACACAGACAGTGAATATGACATGTAGTGGCCAAAGAAGCATCTGCTCCCACGGCGTCTGTGCACTGAACATGATGCATCACTACTAACTAGTTCTAGATAAAACACAGCTCATGCTACGATCACCTGGAAGTCTCATCCAATCGATATTTTCATGTGGGTCATTTTCTCTGTTTGTTTCTTTTACATTGGAAAGGAGAGCTGTGACTCACACATTAATGAAGGAAACGGTCGTGGCTGAATCATAATAATAATGGTGATAATAAGAATTTGGCCACCTATAGCTGATGTGGTTGTTCTGAGTCAGGGAGCTCCTGAGACTTTCACCTGAATACAATAAAAGGCTCGGTTTGTGGTTCCCCGTAGTAAGTAGGTAATTGCCCTCGTTTGTAATTGGAGAATTTCTGTTGATTATGAATGAAATGAGGCGGAAGGAAGTCGGGGACTCTGACCAGTCGCACCCTTGGAGACAATGCATAGCTCATAAATGAGCCATTATTTCTAATTCACAGAGGCATTTAAACAATGCTCCATCGCTGAGGGAATGAAACTGCACCAGCTGGGCCACTGAAAAGAAATTACAGTTCTTTATGCAGCAGAAAGTCATTAAAGGAACACTTTGAATTCACAGCACAAAGGAGTGGAGGTGTAGAGAGGTGTAGAAGATCTACAGCTGATGATACAGCAAATGTCTTATTCAGGGTTCGGTTGTACTCAGCTCCGCCCTCTCGTGTTACTTCTGGTTGCAAAAAAACAAGATGGCGACGGCCAAAATACCGAACTCGAGGCTTCAAAATGCCAGTCCAAAAACCAACGGGTGACATCAGTGAGACTACGTCCACTTCAGTCTATGAGGACGACACATTTCTGATGAAAACATTGCAGCTATGAGGGATGACCCCCGCCCTCCCTGAGTTCCAGCCTCGATCATCCAATCAGAGCTCACATCTGAGTTCCACGTAGAGGAATGGTGCGTTTATGTGCTGTCGTGCATCTAAAACTCTTCCACTCCGAGTCTCTAAAATCACAGCTCATGTAAGCAGTGCTGGATAGTGAAGCTCTGTCGTCAGATCTTCACTTCAGCATGTGAATGCACCACCAGGACGGACACAAATCACGCCGCGATTGTAACACTGTGAAAGCGTTTACGTGCCAACGGTTAGCTTCTGTTGTGGATTCTTAGTTTCAGGTTCAGGTACTTTTTCCAGTCTGTGTCTTCAAACTCAACACAGATCGCTGAAAGGAATTAAAATGGCGGCTATTTGTGGGTTTGTGAAACTTTCCTCTGACTGTGTTGGTGTTTGGTTTCTCATTACCAGTTCACGTTTGATGAGTCTGACACTTTGACAACAGGCGTGACTGACAGGAGCTCTGCTGAGACGAACAGGGAGTTAGTCAGCTTTCTTGTGTAAGGGTGTGTGTGTGTGCAGCTGTCTGTGATCTGACACTGGTGGGGTCCAAACCTTCCTGCAGAAATAGAAACACACACACACACACACACACACACACTAAAAACTGTTGGTGTGCAGTATTGACAGTCGGTTTTACAACAAAGTCGCTGTGACCCCATTTTGGAATCTGCTTTTCTGATCTCACATTCTCTCAGAACTTGACGAGGAACCGCGAGTAGAGAAGCCAGCGTAACGTTGTGAGGTCACATGTTCAAAGAGTTTTTCACCGTCTGTGATGAAGGAATTCCATAATAAATAAATTCCAACTGGGAGTTACAGAACGCGGCTTATTAAGAAGGAAACAAAGACATTTTTGGAACCACAAACATCCAATCTAAAAACTAGAGAAAAGATGCTGTTTGTATTGAACATACAGCGAAGCTCCAGTCCTTCACACATCGGAGAACACAGATTCCCAGAGTTGTTCTATGATGAAAGGAATAGATGCCCAAACATGCTTTAGTGATTAGGGAAAGACAACTATTTAGTTTCATGTTCAACTCAATTTCAAATTCTCTTTAAGATGCGAAGACGCAGAGTTTCAAAGACATGTATAAAGTGATGCACAAGTCATTGAACTTTCCCTCCAATGGAACAATCCAGCCACAAACAACACGGAGAGTCCACAGACGACAACCCCGATCAGATGCATGTACTTAGACACAGTGGTGTACTGAGCTAAATGCTAACATGCAGTCAGTGCAATATTAACTTAAGATAGATCCTCTGGGAGCCATGAATGTCTGCACAAAGCTTCATGGCAATCAGTAGTTGTTGAGATATTTCTGTCTGGACCGGCGACAGGCTGACATTCCCCCCCGATAACCACCACGGCCAACACTGATCGCTCCTAGTTCAGTCAGTGTCACTTTAATCAAGTTCATCGTAGTAATTAGTTCAAAGATTACTGGTAACCTTGTAAGTTGGGGTGAAATGATGGTGCTTCTTTGTGTAGCTGCTGTCATTCAGTTGAAACTGGCTCATTAAAAAGGAGACGGGAGAGTGAAAACTAAAAACCCGCTTAAATGACACAATTAAAGACTGCAAGTCGATCAGCGAGCTTCAGTACACGTTTTCCCTTTGAAATTTGTTGTCGGTCGAGCTGAGATGCACTTCAGGCACGAAGAATCCTGTTTCAAGAGCACCGCTGACTGCGTGTGATAGGAACACACCACCGCGGGCGACACAGAGGCAGAAACAAGTCAGTCCTTATATTAAGGATCAATGCTTCACTTTCATCTGGGTTCACTGGTCTCTCTTTTCTTCTTTCGTCTCTTTTTATTACTATCCTCATCTCTTAAAAGTGTACAGATAATAAAGTTATGTTATGTGTTTATCAACCTATCTAAGGCTAAAGAGGTGGAGATATCGCGGATCCCACAGTGAAATGGTCAAATAGTGAGATCATATGTGTCATAAATACAAAAAAAATAATAATGAGTAATAAGAATGTGACTCAGTGAGAACACATGTAGGCAACGGACCGATATAGCTACTCGCTCCTCGCCAGGAGACTCCTGTATGTCAAGAGATCGGACGTTTTCCTGGAGCTTTGCAAACACGAACACCTCCCGCTGCCAGGAGCAAACCAGCACAGTGAGGAACGACCTGAGGAACCAGGGCCAGGCCGGCATGCTTGGAGCTGATGCACATCTTGCAGGCAGACCTGATCAGCTGAATGTCATTACTTAATAAGATGCAGCTGAGTGGATTCTGTCTGCAGTGAAAGAAGCAGCCACTAGAATCTCTCTGTGATGGAGAAACTTTAGATCTAACCCCTAACCCTGCAATTTTCACAGCAAGATTTTGGATGCTCTAATTCTGTTCTAACTCGCCAAACGTTGCTTACGAATAATGTCCAATTCTGTTCTCTAAACACATGCTGTCTTTTATTGTCCAGCAACCTCCACATGCCATGTGTTATATCTGGTGGTGAACATCCAGCGAATGCAAAGACACCATGAGCTGTGGACATATATACAGTATATCCCAAACCTGCACGACGGTCTGATCGAGGTTGTTTTCCCAAAGCGGGCTCTGTGTTCAGATCCCCTACAGTATGAACAGGAGATTAACCCTCACTACCTTATAGCCTCGCTGCCAGGTGCCGCTTCCACATAAGTGTCTCACAACACAAGTATTGCAATCATAAATCCTGAGGCGGTTTTTCCTTTTCCCACATATCAAGGTGTCGAGAAGATTTGTAGCACTAAAGCAGCGGTGCTGTTTCTGGAATACACATCGAATAGCATTACAAGGGACGAGGTCTGTAAACAAGTCACAGCTAGAAGTCCTGTATGCGCTGCACTTTATTTAAATGGGACCTATAGCTGCATGTGTTGTTCTGTCAAATGCATGAATAACATCAACTTCTCCTGCAGTAGGCCTTTATCAATGAGACAGGCTATTACCACGATACAGCTTAGAGTCTGAGTGGTGGCGTTGTAGTAAAGCTGAGTATTTCATTCCATCAGGTCATCACCAGAGATACCGACACTTCACGGACAAGACAGGGCGAAGGCGTTGCTTCAATCAGTTGCTGTGGGGGGGAAGACAGACACCAACCAGAAGTGTGACTCACTCACAGACACGTTATACAATCTAGCCAGCCACAGCAGGTGTACACTGTATGCTGCTGTAACGTACTGTAAATTACTGTAATGTACTGTAACGTACTGTAACGTACTGTATGCTGCTGTAACGTACTGTAAATTACTGTAACGTACCGTATGCTGCTGTAACGTACTGTAAATTACTGTAATGTACTGTAACGTACTGTAACGTACTGTATGCTGCTGTAACGTACTGTAATGTACTGTAACGTACTGTATGCTGCTGTAACGTACTGTAAATTACTGTAACGTACTGTAACGTACTGTAACGTACTGTAACGTACTGTAATGTACTGTAACGTACTGTAACGTACTGTAATGTACTGTAACGTACTGTAACGTACTGTATGCTGCTGTAACGTACTGTAAATTACTGTAACGTACTGTATGCTGCTATAATGTACTGTAAATTACTGTAATGTACTGTAACGTACTGTAACGTACTGTAACGTACTGTAACGTACTGTAACGTACTGTAACGTACTGTATGCTGCTGTAACGTACTGTAAATTACTGTAACGTACCGTATGCTGCTATAATGTACTGTAAATTACTGTAATGTACTGTAACGTACTGTAACGTACTGTATGCTGCTGTAACGTAACGTACTGTAACGTACTGTAACGTACTGTAAATTACTGTAATGTACTGTAACGTACTGTAACGTACTGTAATGTACTGTATGCTGCTGTAACGTAACGTACTGTAACGTACTGTAACGTACTGTAAATTACTGTAACGCACTGTAAATTACTGTAACGTACTGTAACGTACTGTAACGTACTGTAACGTACTGTAACGTACTGTAAATTACTGTAACGTACTGTAACGTACTGTAACGTACTGTAACGTACTGTAACGTACTGTATGCTGCTGTAACGTAACGTACTGTAACGTACTGTAACGTACTGTATGCTGCTGTAACGTAACGTACTGTAACGTACTGTAACGTACTGTAACGTACTGTAAATTACTGTAACGTACTGTAACGTACTGTAACGTACTGTAATGTACTGTATGCTGCTGTAACGTACTGTAACGTACTGTATGCTGCTGTAACGTACTGTAAATTACTGTAACGTACTGTAACGTACTGTAACGTACTGTAATGTACTGTAACGTACTGTAACGTACTGTATGCTGCTGTAACGTACTGTAAATTACTGTAACGTACTGTATGCTGCTGTAACGTACTGTAAATTACTGTAACGTACTGTAATGTACTGTAATGTACTGTATGCTGCTGTAACGTACTGTAACGTACTGTATGCTGCTGTAACGTACTGTAAATTACTGTAACGTACTGTAACGTACTGTAACGTACTGTAAATTACTGTAACGTACCGTATGCTGCTGTAACGTACTGTAAATTACTGTAATGTACTGTAACGTACTGTAAATTACTGTAATGTACTGTAAATTACTGTAACGTACTGTAACGTACTGTAACGTACTGTAAATTACTGTAACATACTGTAACGTACTGTAACGTACTGTAAATTACTGTAACGTACTGTAATGTACTGTAACGTACTGTAACATACTGTATGCTGCTGTAACGTACTGTAAATTACTGTAACGTACTGTAACGTACTGTAACGTACTGTAAATTACTGTAACGTACTGTAACGTACTGTAATGTACTGTAACGTACCGTATGCTGCTGTAATGTACTGTAAATTACTGTAATGTACTGTAACGTACTGTAACGTACTGTATGCTGCTGTAACGTACTGTATGCTGCTGTAATGTAATGCCACCGGGGGCTTCTGCCAATCTGCATAATGACTTCATCAGTTGATTGAGTAGAGAGTGAGTTGAATGTTGGCCTGAGTGTCACATCCTCAGAGCAGAAGTCCGTTTATTTGGCCTCACTGTAACACACGCATGGACACCAAATGGTCTATTTGTGTAGTCAGAGAGCAGCTCCTGTTTTGTGTGGATGCTGCAGTGAGGAAGCCAAACAGTAAAGAGTACAAAGAAGTGGTGAACTCGGAGGGATTTAATAACGTGTTCCTTTTATCTGGAGGGTTTCACGGGGACGCACGGCAGCAAAATACAGGACGAGCTCACGTCAGTCAATTAATGAATGAAGCTCGGAAGAACAGCAACGTTGGCTCGAATACAGTTTGCTATTTCATGCCTGTTGGATTCAAAAATAATGATTAAAAATATGCTCCTCTTCCAGCCAGTGTTTCAAACAGCAAATGTAAAAGCTTCCATGGACTGGCTGAAGGTTTTATTAATGTAGATGTTCCTTCACATAGAAACAAACTAAAAAGCCTTTTTAATTATCTTCCCCCTCCTGTCCTGCTGGGAGGGATCAGAGATGTTCAGTTCTGACTGTCCAAGCCGCTCCCCTTTACAGGGAGGTTTTTCCAGCCTATTGAAAATGTTTTTCTGTGAGATAGTAATCTGAGGAAAAAGCCCAGAGAGACGAGGGAGCACCCAGAGCACTGCAGAGAGGAGAGGAGAGCGAGGCGACCGGCAAAGTGAGATTATAAACGCAGAGAAAGTAGCAGAAGATAAGCACCTGGAGAGTTAACAAGAGGAGGCAGGTAGGGATGAGAGAGAGAACAGAGGAAATGAGGGAGAAGAAGAGTAGAGAGAGCAGGCAGAGAGGAGGAGGAAGGACGAGGAGAAGTGATTGGGAAGAGGTCAGAGAGTAGATGAGATCAGAGGTTAAAGAGGATGAGATGAGGGGAGAAGATGAGAGGTGAAGAGGACATGAAAGGACAATAGATGGAAGGTGAAAGGAGAAGAAGAGGAGGTGATGGGAGATGAAGAAGAATGGATAACAAAGCTCAGGCAGTAATAATGTTGTGTAATAAAAGAGGCTTAAAGCTGCAGAGGTGATGGTTAGTTCCCTGCACTCTATTGTATACTATGTTACTATGTATAATATATACTACATATACTATGTCCACTGTAAGCAGCTACACCCATACATCAACAACAATTACAGTCACATGCTGAACCAGTGAATATGTAAATGAAGTGACGATCCTCATCTGAGCTGCAGCTGGAGATCAAACCTCCTCCAGCAGAGAGAGAGAGAGAGAGAGAGAGAGAGAGAGAGAGACAACGGGAGATAAGAGAGGAAGAAGTGGAGATACAGGACACGTCTAGGAGGAACTAGGAGGAAGGTAAGTAAGGAAAGTAAAGTAGTTAGTCTGTTATGTGACGGATGGGAAGGGATGGAAGGGGGTTCCACAGGGCCCGGTTCTGGGCCCACGAAGGCTGAGCTCGGGTTATTTTAGGAGACTACGATATATCTTTATCTACCTTTATGGACGTTTACTCACAGTGGATTCTTTAGATTCAGTGTCCGTCACACTGAATCTAAAGATCTGTGTATGTGAATGACCTCCATGCGCTGTCACAGCCACCGCCGCCGCTAAAGGCCGACAGTGTCGGGACATTATCTGTGCTCACATCTCTCCCTCTGAAATACAATGAACAACTGTGTTTGAGGTTTTCAGGAGTCTTATGACGTCAGACCTTCTTCCGTTTTCGTCACGTAGGCCAACATGTGAACACGAAGAGTCGACCATTCAACGATTTGATCTAAGGAGCCTGATTTGACTGACAATCTCAAAGGATCAATCCATTCAGGCTATGTGGGGATGCTGAATGTCTGATTTTACATAGAATTGCTTGGTTTCTCCCAATAAATCATGATGTATAGCCTGTTCTGGTATAAATATCAGCCTATTAATAATACAAATAAGGTGCTCTCAATCAATCTCCTCAGCGTGTGTCAATAAATCACCATGTAGTCTGAGTTGCAGTATCCAGATGTGCAGGAGCATCGGAGCAGCATCTCAGTGATGAATAACACCAACATGAGGCTACTGTGTGAAAGTCATGATTTCACACTCCATTACTGCGACTCTGTTCACTGAGCTCGTTTGGAAGCTATGTTCCGTGTTCAGGAGTGTGTGGTCCATCTGGAGACTGCTGTTTCAAAATCAAACAATACATTCATTAATCAGAGCGCTGACTATATTCAGAGTTTATGAGGGATTCTCTAAAACCAGCAGAGGGAGGTGTGTAGAATCAGCATCTCTCTCATTAACTGTCCCTTACAGTAACTTCCTGTAGTTCCCTCCTGAGGATAGGTGGGTGAAAAGTTCCATTTATAACCACGAAAACTGTCTGTCGCTTCGTTTCAGTACTTTGGACAGTTTACAGCACTTTATTGACAAGCACCTGTGTTGTTTTCTACCTGTGTTCTTTCATCAAGCCTGCTGGGCTTTTCAGAATCAACTGGAACGTCAGCCTCGGTGCCAGCAGGATCGTTTGTGGGCTCGACTGCTCTTTAGTTCTCGGAGTCCTCAGCGGGCCGATTCTGCAGACTGAGAGCCACCCAGCACTTCAACGGCCGTATTGTCAGATGCCCGTACAGTCGTCCAGCTGTTAGGTTCCTTCAAGTTCAGTGTTCCTCTCTTCTCCAGTGTCAACCTCTGAAACATGGACGGGTCAAACAAACGCCAGATTTCACCCGGGAGACCGCCGTTGGTGTGAAAAGTCAACGTTAACTTTCATTAATTTATGTCGTACTTATTTGAACCCAAACCACCGTCTGTTTCTAAACCTAGAACGAGCAGTTTAGTTGCTTAAACTTGACGTTTCAATCCACAATGTTAAGTTTCACTCTCACAACATAGCGGCTGCCGTTGGCCTGTCTGAAACGTTCAAACGGTGGTGATAACCGCTGATAACGCCCACTCAGAACGCTGATAACATTCAGAATGGGTGTCACACATCATTTTAGTTAAACTGGTCCCTGGTTTGTAGACCAGAGACTGTGATATTGGACCACAGCTTCCTCTCTTCACAGAACAGCTTCGTTCTGAAAACCCTCTTCGATGGTTCAAAGTGTGAAAACGTTTAAATAATTCCAACTGAGAGCAAGAAAATGAGAAACCATTGAAGGTCATTACTCACCTATTGTTCTTCCTGTGTTGCTCAGACACACAACCAAACTCATTACAGAGGTCGGATGTTCATTCTCACAAGACATGAATTGTTATATTCAACCTTAAACACATTTTCTACGCTGAACAATGAAGCACCCGTGTTCAAGTTAAATGAAAAACTCTCCTCATTTTTCTCTCTCCCACATTTATTAAACATGTTTTCAGTCGTGGGCTGTAGTTGCCCTGCACGGCGGTGCACGGCGGTGCACGGCGGTGCACGGCGGTGCACCGCTCAGGCGCTGATAAAAGCTGCAATAATTCCCATACAATGATGGAAGTGTCCTGCAGCCTTCTGAGAGGCTTTCATGTGTATCTGTGATGCCGTTTGAGAGCCGGTCGCCTGCACCTACACCGCAGTTCAATTTACAATAAACTGCTCATGAAGCATTATCTTTTTTCCATTCTCCATATCATTTCTGGGATGCAGCTTGTTTCTCGTGTTATTCTGAACAGACACGTTCCTGTTGATGTGGGGAAGCTAAAATAACCCCCAGACAGCAGAATGACAACGAAACAAAAGAGCTTCGCCTCACCGTCACGTAGAAGCGTTTCTTCTGTTTGGCCATATTTCATTATTGTATTGACCTGTTTCAAAAATATGCATTATGTATGATCATTGTCTAAGATATTGTATTTTCTATATGGATATTTGAATGGCAAGGAGGGCTGGACAATAAATGAGGTTATCAGTAATATATGACTTGTTAATTGCATGATAATGAATCGGCCATATTGCGTTATTGTTTTATAAAATGTTCATCATTGTTGGTGCTCTTGTTGTTGCGTGATGTAATAAATAACAGAACAGCAGTTTGATTAGTATTGTGTGATTGTGAGTACTATTACCATATTATTATGTTTATATTGATATCAGTCTGATTGTGAGTGTAAATGTAGCGCCGTTTGACTGCTGTTGCCGCTGTGCAGATATACAGTGTAAGAGACTGTTGACTTTTCTAGGTTGGCATTGATGAGGAATCTCTGCTGTGTTCACTCTGACAGGTTTGAGAAGTGAAGCGTGCTTTGCGTTGGGGGATTTGGAGGATTTCAGTTACAGCACTGCTGTTTTCATTGTTAGAGAAACATCAAAAAATGGACGAGAGACGACGCTGAAAAATATTCTGTCACAACACTAAATTGTATTCCGGTGCATATAATTTCCTGGAAAACGCATCATATAACTTGAGCATAAAAGTTCATTCTTGACCTTGGAAATAATTGTTTGTCAAAATAATCTTGACTCAAGGTTCCCTTACTAGCTTTTTCTGGAGCATTTCAGTTGCATCATACAATCTTCATCGGCCCAACACGCGCTGTATGTAGGTATTTCAAACGGAAGACTTGAAGCGTGAAAATGCTTTTCTGGCTGCATTTATGTACATGTAGTGAGATAATGAGACGGACGCCTGTAGATGTTACAGTTCTACTCATCCTGCACGGTCAGTGAATTACAGTTCTACTCATCCTGCATGGTCAGTGAATTACATTACTTACTTATTCAGGTTACGATATGCATCTTCTCTGCACAAAACCAGCGAATCTGGGCCAAAAACTAATTACATGTAACTCCCTGCTGAAGAAAACATTCTTCCTCGGTCTGTAAAGAGCTGACATTTTCAAGACAAATAGCCTTTGGTTTGTCATCACTCACTCGTGGGAGCGTTTTAACACAGCTGCATTCACTTTAGCAAAGACATGAAATTCATTAACCACATTCTGCTATTAAAATATGGAAATCCACAGCTCACATATGGCATCATCAGCGTGCTGTGGAACATGGCGACTCTCACAGACATGCACTTAAGGGAAGCACTTGAGTTATGCACCAGAGATGTTAATACCAGCATGTTAGAATTTTATAATGCAGCATAATTACAAATAATTACAGCTCCAAGAACAGGAATGTGTGGTAATTATGAGTTTGAAGAAGAGGATGCTGATAAAGCATTAAGATTTAACGTGATTACCTCAATGTTCCCTCTTAAAGTTTCTCTGGAGAACTTTCTGGGAAATTCAATTTAAAGGTCCCATATTGTAAATATAAGATTTGCATTTCTTTTTGTATTATAAAGACAGTTTTAGTGCTCAGTCCAAAGCCCACAAGTTCCAACAAGAGAGAGGGAATCTTGAAAAACAGTTTTTAAAAAGGCTCATTGATTTCCTGAAACAGCTGGACTCTGATTCATGTTCTCTAAAAACTACAAACAGGAACAGAACTGATGTCATGGTGCTGACCAGGTCATTGTGACTGACACAATAAGTCAGAGCTTAGTGAGCTCAAAGTTACTACAAAGAACTTTTAACTGGTTATGAAACATCCATCTTCTACCGCTTATCCGGGGTCGGGTCGTGGGGGCAACAGCTCCAGCAGGTGACCCCAAACTTCCCTTTCCCGAAAACAATCTCAGTTTAATGCTGATGAACAGAAGTAAACGTGACCATCAGCGAGAAGATAGTCGATTTCTATTTAGTTATCGTTAATGCTTGTCATCAGTTCCGATACCCTCAGACTCCGGCTGGGCCTTCAACCAGCTGCTCCTCCTACGGCCAGGAGGAGAGCTTCGCCTCGCTGCTCCTCCTACGGCCAGGAGGAGAGCTTCGCCTCGCTGCTCCTCCTACGGCCAGGAGGAGAGCTTCGCCTCGCTGCTCCTCCTACGGCCAGGAGGAGAGCTTCGCCTCGCTGCTCCTCCTACGGCCAGGAGAAGAGCTTCGCCTCTCCGGTCCCGTTTGGTAGCCAACAACGACACCACGCTGTATCTTTCTTAGGTGGACGGCGGAAGCGTAGCTGGACAAATAAAGGGAAAGAATAGTATAAATATAGTAATAATATAGTATAATATTGTATAATATTATTATAATTATAATTAAAATGATAATCAGTATGTGGCTTCAACAGAATGATCCCCGCTGAGTGTGTTCTTGTGTTCTTGTGTCGGTGCATCAGCCGGCTCAGGTTCATCCCTGGAACAGAACCGTCCATTTCACCATGTCTGCTGTCTGATTGCCCAATGTCTGTGTGCAATTGCATTATGTCTTATTTGCTGCGCTCTCTTTTGCTCCACTCTGGGAATTGATATAGAAATGGATCTATTTTCCTCCTTTTTGTTTTTATTAACCAAAGAGTTCATTAGAAACTAGTAACATGATTTGTGTTGTTCTGCAGAGACGCTCAACAAGTCCTCCAGGAAAACGTTGCTTTGCTTTAATGTTCTTGCTTTAGTCGGTCTCTGCTGAAGCTGTAATCACTAATTTCAAACCCCTCTGCAGGTGCAGTCATTACACTAATTGCTGTATTAAAGAAATGTCAAGGTAAGAGTTGTAATGAGGAGGACACAGAGGAGCAGACTGTGAAACAGCACAAACCTACAGCTCCATGTGATAAACGTTCAACTGTAGACTGGTGTTTGTGGTTATGGATGTGTTTTTTGCTAGACCTAAAAGCATTACATTAATGTCTAAAATAACACATTCAGTTTTTCACATTTGATCACAATGTGTTGCCAAGAGCTGCAACGAAATCCAATAAAAGTTCAGCTAGCCTCAGCTTTTTCTGGGGCTTGGCATTGTGTCGTTTTACTGCTTTGCAACGCAGCGTTGCATCACATGAAACTCACCGTGACACACGAAAAACCGAAAAGCAGGATCGGACTTTATTCTGTCGGGGGAGATTGGCTTTAAAATTTGCAAATATGGAGAAAAACTATTTACTACAATTGATGAAAAATGATTCAGACTAAAACATACAAGACACATCTAAAGATTGATATTAACTAATAGATCAAAACTTGTGTTTGTAGCTTCAACCATTTTTAGGGATTTAAAGAAATAGTCTTTGGGAAATACACAATTCACGGTGTTGCCGAGAGTCGCTGCACCCGGCAAAGAACTAGTCACAAAACCACAACTCATGGTTTTTACACACAAGACATGGTGACATGATGTAATTTACTGATGTTTAGCGGTGCAGAGCCAGGTCTTTCTGCTACATGGGAGTGAGGAAAGATAAATAGTTCTTGTGGAAGTGACTTTGAGAAGCTGGATCCATCCATCAGGGATCGTGTTTGTCTGAAGGAGAAACTCCATTTACGAGGATCTGATCCAAAAGGCTCAATTAAAACAACATAACACATGTTTAATGTTGGAGGGAACAAAAGATCTTCATCGCCTGATGGAACATTTGTACTTCCCATACAAGAAGTTTATTAAAAACCTTCCAAAAAGACTTTTCGACCGCAGTGTGTGTGTGTGTGTGTGTGTGTGTGTGTGTGTGTGTGTGTGTGTGTGTGTGTGTGTGTGTGTGTGTGTGTGTGTGTGTGTGTGTGTCCTGCTGTCTACCTGGGCTCAGTCTTCCTGCACACCTGCTTGCAATCAACTCATCAGCTTCCTCAGCTCACACACCTGCCGTTCATCAGCTCATCATCTCTGCAGTATATCTACCCGGCTTCTTCACCCACATCCTTGTTTCAGCTCCTTTGGTAGAATCACATCTCGTCACATCTCGTCACATCTCATCACATCTCGTCACATCTCGTCACATCTCATCACATCTCATCACATCTCGTCACATCTCATCACATCTCATCACATCTCGTCACATC
>CAKAOI010050385.1:16641-36347 GCA_916701655.1 Sebastiscus albofasciatus
GAGCTGGAGCCTTGCCGTCTCTGAGCAGCTGTCAATCACTCGCAAACTCCGATCAAACGGTCAAACTAGGCAGCGCTGATCAAATATGAATCAATATTATGTTACTGTAATGCCTATTTCTCACCTCAAATGTTTTCAGATATATCTATTCTCTTTAGCTGTAAAATGAGAAACTTTATGACCCGGAAACCATGTTGAGATCAGTTGAGGAAATACCAAGCACCGCCCACTGGCCGGAGCAAACTTTCTCATTTTACAGCTAAACAGTACACTACAAGATGTTTCTGAAAACACTTGAGAAATAGTCATTACAGTAACAGAATATTGATTCATATTTGATCAGCGCTGCCTAGTTTGACCGTTTGATCGGAGTTTGCGAGTGATTGACAGCTGCCTCTGTTAAATAATCAGCCAATAGGAACGCTCTCTTTGAAATAACCTGTGATTGGCCAAAGTCTCCAGTTACAAACTCGATTTTTTAAAGCCTGAAAACAGAGCAATGAGGAGGTACAGAAGTCTAGTTTTCTCTCAGAGCACCTTACTTATAAAGGTTATTATGGAATTTTTGCCCAATTATGCCAAAAACATTGTGCCTACTGCAAGTTTAACCTTAAAGTGCAGATTTTTATTCACAATTTTGAAATTATTTTATTTTATTTGAAAAGATTGAAAAGTAAGTTTTATTTTTCTCAAAGAAATGTGTGAACAAGTGACATTGTAAATATAAGGCGTTCAAATTTAGATGGCAATTTTTTCAATTGAAATTATATTTTTTTTAGCCCAGAACAAGGTGTCCCAACCATCCTGGGGAGACAGCATTTTACCTTTCACATTTAGGTTGGGCTCTAAATAACTTAATAAATTGTTAGCGTATTGTATGTACCTGTATCTGTTCAGGGATTCAATTATTTTCATCACTGTCCAAGTAGTCTGTGAGTAATGGAAGGATATTTGGTGTCAATATAAGAGTGTCCCGACCGACACCGCTCTACCCTACAGCATGAAGATGTAGTATATGTGTATATAACATACAGACATTCACCTTATAGTGATACATGCTGTCTCAATAGCAGCTCTTATCTGTAAAGGTGCTCTGCTGGTAAGTCTGACATAAAAACTTGCCAAGACATGTCTTCTTCAAAAGCCAAACGATAGAGCCTTTGTCCTTTGGAAAACTCCAAAAGTGAAAACACCAAGTAACCAAACAAGTAAATACATAAATTGTGGGGTTGTGGAAGATGACTACCTGAGAAAGAGTGGAGCTGTGACTTCTCATGTACACCAGTGATCCATCCTGCTGCGTAATGTGTTTTTCCTCTATGTGGGTTGACCTCACGTTTGCTTGAGGTTACGTGTGATTGCTCTGTGTTGACTGTGTGAATCGACATCATATTTTTAATGTCTCCTCTCTTCACCCTGCAGCATAAGATCAGCATCTGTTGATAATTTAGGGTTGCCGTGCAGTTTTGTCAAATAGCAGGCTACACCCTCTGTGCCACTGTCCACTTGAAGCTGGACACATGACTGCGGTGCTTCTGTAGATTCAAACCTGCAAACAAAACAGATCTGAAATAAGAATTCATCTTTTTCTAACACATTATTGGAATTTGGATTAGTATTGGCCACAGATCTAAATGTCAAAAAATCCTATTTTACACTATTAATCCAATTTCTTTTGAAATTTGGAAACCCTTTACTGGTAAATGAATGAGTACTCAAACAGTAAATATACAACAGGCTTTCCATACTTTTACAGCGTAGTCATTTTCTGTAATTGAAATAAAAATGTTGCATGGTGCCTAAAGTTAAAAATGGAACTTCTTGGGATTGGATATTTTTGGTCACTCATTACACTGAACCACGCATTCCTGAAACATCTGACATTTACAGTAAAGGTGCATAAGTGTAGGCATCACTACAGAACGGGACTGGCAAACAACCGCAGACCTGATTGCAACCTTGAAACAAAAGGGAATTCATGTATCCACCCTGAAGCAAATCAGAGTTGTAAATCTAAGCAATTTCATCTTTTAAAGTGTGCCTGGCACATTCCTGCTGTTGCTTTTGTGCTCTAGATATATCCCAGTCAAAATCTCAGAGTCCCAAAAACTGAAATCTATCCCAAGACCTTGCAATAACATGGACCTACAGATTAGCTGAATAATTAGAAGAGTTAAAAAACTTCTGAACAAATAACAGGGCAAAGCAGAAGATTTGAAGGAACTGACTGGTTGCAGGTTCGTGCAATGAACAGTTGTTGTTGTTTAAAGGATGGAGGCATGGACATGGGGGAGTGTTGGCTGGAGACACTGAAATTTAGTCTCATGTCCCCAGAGTACAGCCCTACCTTTCAGTGGGGAAGAAAAGTTACATCTGAGATTGACTTCATGGTCATATTTCCTCCCACATGGTTCCTCTTTACTCTCGGTTTTTCTGCCCCACTACCCACACATTTGTACATCTGTATGACATGGTTGTGAGTTAATGCTTCTTTTTTTTTTCCCCCTTAGAATTTTATGTGGAAAATTGCAAAACATGATGAATGGACTGTTTCCTCCTCAGTGCAGTAATCGGTGTTTCTTCACTTTTCACGTGCAAACACGCTGACGTCGAGACAAGAATACCGATGCAAGATGAATTATTTTTAGGTTTATGTGACTCAGTTTGACATACTTGCATGGTACCTCGATAAGCAAATGCTTTCAGCAGGAAACAGATGTTGAAAAGCACTTGGCCAACATCTGTCACAGAGGCAAACTCGTTGGCACATCATTTATTGGAAGTTGAATTCAAAGAATTTACATTTACAGTATAAATTCATAAATAATAAGCCTGTCCCCTCTTAGTCGATTAATTGACTAATCAGTCGTTTTGGTCTTAGTTGGCTAAGATTTCTTTAGTTGATTAGTCTTTTTTATGTTTTTTTCATGCTGAATGAGTTATTTTGAAGAAACTTATGAGCACATCTCTGGTAAACACAAGATTTAAAGAGGTGCTTTTGTGTGATTCTTTGTGGAGAAACTTAGTTTTACAGATCCGTTGATTAAATCAACTAATTGATTAGTTGACAAAATCGTATGAGTGTTAGTTGTGGTGGAATTTCTGATACACAAGTTAACTCAATAGGAAGGAAGAGGCCCGTGAGCTGTTGATGTCTTACACAGAAGGTTTATTAAAGCTTGATCAAGGAGCAATTGGCAGGTTCTCCACCATTGAGGTGCTCTCTGCGTGAAGGCCTCACAACTCTGCCCTTCCTCCCTGGTGCTCAGTGTTTTACCCTGATCATGTTTTGACTTACTCGGTTCCTCTGGCATCTCTGACCCTGGTTGCCCCAGCGACTGCCTCTATGGTCCCTATACTACAGACACAGCTGTACAGATAACGGTGGCTCCCCTAGACAGGACTCCAACCCAGTAATGTCAACAGAGGGACACTCTGAGAAACACTCTGACCCTATCAAGGAGAGAGGAATTAATAGAAAATTCCATCACATTAGTCAACTAAACATTTCTTTGGTTGAGGACAGCCCTACAAATAATATGCAACAAATCAGCCCGTTCTCATTCCAAGGAGATCAAATACCGAGGCTGCTGATGTGGGTTACTACTGCAGGTGTTCCATTAACTATAATGTAAACCCATCCGCGGCAGCTGTAACGCTCCGAGAAAGTGCGCTGGGAGTGTGGTGGCGTAGTTTAAAGAGCGAAAAGAAAGGCAGGGCGGGCGGGAGGGGAAGTGGATGGGTCCAATAAACAAAGGGCTTTCATCCAGGAGAGCAATGTTTGTGTCCCGTCTTTGTCCCAATGTAGTAGTTTTAATCCCAACCATGAAGTTCTTCTCTAAACCTAACTAAATGGTTTTGTTGCCTAATCCTAAAGTGATGCTAAGGGGCGTGACAAAGCAGCCGTGTGTGCCGGGTTGGGATGAGAACGTGTTGGATTTATCAAAACTGGCTTAAAACTCTATGACTCAATAGACATATCTGTATTTTTCCAAAAATGAAGAGAGAGAGAGATAAAAGCCATTCTTAAAATCAATAAACCAACACCAGTTTGATTGATATTCCCTTGCGTGCACAATAAAAAACATGATTAAGGAAAATAAAATGTAAATATCTTATCAAAATAACTCCACATCAATTTATTGCTATTCTCTGGATTGCACAAAAAATATGATTTAGGGAAATAAAAACAGAGAAAGAACTCTTCAAATATTTGCGCCAATGAAAAAAGAGGTAAATAAAATTCTAATTGTCTACAATTAAAAAAATCAGACTAAGGATTCTATATAACTTCTGTATATGTATAACTAAACCGTGGAGGTACTGCTAAATGGTTCGATTAACCTTTTCAAAATCTGACGGCCATATGAAACTAAAAAACTAAGCAATCCATTGGTCCCAACCATGCTAGCTTTTTGGGAAGGAGGCTAAATAACGCTCCGAAGTTATACAACATTTTGGAGAGGAAAAACTGGCATGGCCATTTTCAAAGGAGTCCCTTGACCTCTGACCTCAAGATATGTGAATGAAAATGGGTTCTATGGGTACCCACGAGTCTCTCCTTTACATACATACAGTATATAAAAGCTCCAAAGCGTATTGTGAGGAAATTTGACCCTGGGTCATTACACCTGACAGTGGCATAGCACATATTTATAGCTCAGTTTGTCATTGATTTGGGAAGGGGGTCCTCTGATTTTTTAACAATCAGAAGTTGGCCTCAAGTTAGAAAAGGTTGAGAACCCCTGGACTAAGGAGCATCTCATCTACACCACATCAGTTGCTCACATAGTGAAACACAATGAGGCTCAATATCTTGAACTGATCAGGTTCACATAGTGTGAGCTGCTAGAAAATTGCCCAACCCTAAAAAGCGAGTCCCCCACTAATGTACACACTCACCACACAGGAACTATGTCCTGCCAATAGTCCAGATGTGAGGGGGAGGAAGGAAGGAAAGAGAGAGAGAGAGAGAGAGAGAGAAAGAGTGAGAGACACTACATGTGTCTGTGTACACGCTCTGCATGAGTTCAGAGCTACACCCTTATTTGAGTGTGTAGGAGGACTCATGTCTCTGTTATCATTGGCTTTTTTTGGGGGGGTACATAAATATTCAGCATCTGAATATTCATCCCCACTGAGAGATATTTTACACCAGATCCAAAAACAATTCATTCTAAGTACAGGAAACAGTTTAAAATAAGCTGACCTAGTTACCTTCTTCATCACTCACTTTAAATCTGTTCAGCTCCATTTGTAACACTAAATGACATTACTGTTTTAGCCAAAGTCTAGACAGTATGACTACTTTGTTTAATTTGGATTTGACCCTCTTGAGTAATACATTCTCCACTTTTCATTTCTCTGCTTAAATGTGTTTTTTGAATTTTCTGCTGTGCAGTCTTGTGACAGAACTTAAAGGCAGAGCATTTTGCTGGTGTCTGTAGGGGATATTAATAGCTATCCCAAGGCTATAGTTTGAGGCAAGCCTTCAGAGCCGAGGGCTTGCCAGAGTTCTTGATTTACCAACCAAACATGCAATTATGTGTGTGCCGCACAAATACCAATTTGGGTGTGTAAAACAACTAGTGGAGGTTTAAAGGGAATTCGGTTTTAGTGGAGGGTGATATACGCTGTTGGAGTTTGGGGGTTTATTATTCACGACAGCAGCTGGGAGGGTGGGGGAGCAACCTGAAAGGCACAACTGAAATGCATGCATGTCTGCTTGTGTCTGTGTGTGGGACAGTGCGGTACTAATGACATACTCCTGCTCCCAGCGTCACTGTAATACACCCGGTGTTTTTCGTCGCTGTGGAGTGCAAAACACTGTGAGCTCACAGCGTTTCTAAAACTCCCTTTTGTGAAATGCTGGTAAACTAACTGTTGTGTTGAAACTTCTAGCCCCCAGCCTTAAAGTCACAAATAGTGTGAATCTGCTGCGTCCTGAAACCTCAAAGGTTTGTTGATCTTGTTGCGGTGCTGACTGGAAATCAAACCCTTGTCTCACGGGTGCGGAGAGGTCAGGAATTTTGTTTTTCAAGTCGAAACCGGTGCCAACGGCTTTCGCCCCTATGGCTGAGTGACGTTTTTTTCCATGAAAAACACCACACACAGGGAAAAAAAGCTGAACCTCAATAACCTAAACCACTTCCTTACATTCGTCCCTACTTTCAACCACAACGCCTGGTCCCCCTCAGCAGACCTAAGGGATATGAATAATCAGCCTGGGCTCTGTCTGACAGCAAACAAGCCTGGCAGTGCATAAGTCATAAAGAGCTCTGACACAGTGCTCTCTCTGTCTCTCCGAGGGTATTTTGAGGTACAGTGGAATGGTATTAGGGGAACCGGAACTGGTTAAAAATGGAGCACCAGATGGTGAAATCAATGGATGTTTTGATCCTTTCCATATATTGTAACTAGGGGTTAGGGTGGTAAACGCTGGGAAATAACAGCTGTGATCATTATTTAAGGTCATTGGCAGTTTTAGATAGCAGCAAAGTATTTATATTGTTTCTTAATTCATCTAGCTGATCACATCCTGAATGCTGTTTTGCACATGTGCATCTAAAACAGCCATCTGGGTGTCATGTGTGAGACTATCAAAGATGTTTCCAAGCAATTAGCTCAGGGACTTTTTGCATTTGTTGCACATTTTAACGATTTTGGCAATGTTAGTTTTCTAAAATAAATGCCGTTGAAATGTCATGTAGCCTCGTGTTTAGAAAACTTAGAGACGACTTTCCCCTTCCCTAGCGTTTCCAAGTGGAATTATTGTTGGCACCGCTATCGCAAAGATAACAGATTCGTTTTCTGTGTTCCTCACAGCCCAGCGATAAAACAACACAGGAGGACACACTGCATTTTGTTTTCCACAGTTACTTTGATTGCTCCATCGTCCGCCATGTCCGCTACTGGGGATAGTAACTGTGAAGAACTTTCATTGATACTCTGGTAACTGGGGATAGCTACCATGGATGTATTATTAGAACTGGATACCGGACCGAATGAGAACTGCTCGCCTGGCGGATACGCCAAATAGTGTTCTAGCTTACTGGTTTACTTCCGGGTTATATGGTTCCCATAGACTTTACATTGTGATGATGTCACAGATTTTTTAATCGCTTTTCTTGGCTCGAAGTTTTACAAATATAAAAATATTTATACAAAGTATATATAAAACCTCCATTGAGCAAAAATTAAAAATAGAAAAGAGTCATAATCAAACTTGTTTGCAGTTTGAGGTGTCCTGTCAACAATTTTACAAATGTCTCTTTGACAATGGTGGTCTATGGGGAAAATGAGGGATTTTTCGCTACAATACCGTGAGTGGCCACTGGAAAAATGCAAGATTAGCCGTGCACAGACAGAGAGACAAACACAGAGATCCACACATGACTGAAAACATAATCTCCTGGCGGAGATAATAATCAACATTTACTTCATAATAATAAGTTAAAGCAAAAAAAGGTGTCGCTTTAATGAAAATGTAACGATAGTGTAGGTCTCGTGAAATCTCGTGAAATAGTAAACAAACACAACGGTTAACACAAATGCAACCTGAGGCGTTTTTATCTTTACAAGGGACTAAGTTTCTCAACAGAAACCGCCAAGTTGTCACACTTGATTGCAATCAAAGAATACAAGCGATGATACGCAGGTTGTAAAAGGAATGAGGCAGCGAGACGATGAGTGTGCCACACAGTAATGATGGGGGAGGAACTTGCCTGTGCTGGATGGGAATGCGTTATATTTCAACTTTAAGTGTATAATCACAGGGTTTGGTTAAATGTACCCTCGCATTTAAATGTTTTCCTGTCTGGTACTGATAAACACCTATGCTCATACATGAGCAACAGAGCCTCGTACCTCTCAGCACGTCTCCATTCCGAGGCATTGACTCAGCAATGATATGCAGTTTGGCGATATGGAAACAGTAAGAGTGCTGATTTCCTTTGAATATGTCATACCCAAACCAGAGAGATAGAAGAAAAAGATGCATTGGTTTCCCAAGCAGATTGAATTTCAAAACAGGATTGTAATAAAACGTCATACGAACGTCTGCTTTACAGGGAATCAGGTTTTCTTTTGACTTAAATTGTGTACATGGCTCAGAAACTTGCACAAATGTATAAAAGATAATAACAATGTCACCAAACATTCTGTGTTAGTTACAATTAACCAGTGGTGGAAAGTAACTAAGTACATTTACTCCATTACTGTACTTAAGTTAAATTTTGAGGTACTTGTACTTGAGTATTTCCATTTTTATGGTACTTTATACTCCTCTATATCTCAGAGGGAAATATCGTACTTTCTATTGCACTACATTTGTTTGACACTTTAGTTACTAGTTATGTTTTACATAAAAAAAACATATGTGCTTTTATGATATGATGCAGTACTAGTATATCAAGTATCTAAATTAACGAAGAACTACACCATTAAAATGTACTTGTTAGTGATAAAAACAGAATAATATAATATTCTATAATAATACAACATGTTCTGCATGCATAATGAGTACTTTTACTTTTGATACTTTCAGTACATTTTGCTGATAACACTTCTGTACTTTTACTTAAGCAACACTCAGGACTTTTACTTGTAATGAAGTATTTTTAGATTTTTACTTTTACTTAAATAAAAGTACTTCTTCCACCTCTGCAATTAACAAAAGTTGACTAAATGAAGAAATTAATGCTTTCAGTGTCAACAACTGACACTTCACTGATTACATATAGGAAACTTAAAATACTGACGCTGTTCCACATTTTCTGACTGTTATAGATTCTCTGACTGTGTTTAGATTATTTCAGCAATGCGAAAGGGTTTAATGTCACGTATTGCAACACATCTACCGCATGTTTTCAGGCAGCAGCTTGCTGATAAGCAGACAACCTGTCTCGTATGAGTAAACGGAACAGTTAAAACAGTAAAATACTATTAGTTCAGTTCTCTAGATGTTGAAAATGGCACCTTTGCTGTAGCACAATTTTATTCCCAGAGCATCTTTACTTACTCAACATCCACAAGTGTGAACGTCACTTTGTGGTTCACTTGAAGGCAGTGCACATCTCATATCCAGTATGTGATTGAATAATAGACCCATTGTAAAGAAAAACATGGCCATAGGGACATAGTTTTATAGAAAATGTACTGATTCCACATGTGAGCTCAAATTTACAAAGAGCTCAAAATCTAATGAAAAGCACTTTGACTCAAAGCATGCTGACTGAGGGGGAATTCCAGTGTTTGTAATTCAAAATGTTTCACCATCCAAGCTGTTTTCCCCCCGGTTTGTTTTTCTGTCTTTTACTGTATACTGTACATTAAACTCAGTGTTCTGGGGAAATGTAACACATGTTTAGTGTTTGAGGTGTACCTCTGACGATAGACGGCCTTGAGAAAAAGGAGATAAGAGGACTAAAATACCTGAAACTAAGAGGGTGAGGTCACATTAATCTGCCGGCCAGACAGACAGACAGCCAGTAGACATGGAGCTTTTCCTTCTTCTGACTCTCTTCGGAGGGGCAGGTATCGTACAGAATTGATAGATGCTGTAAAAATAAAGTCTGATTATGTGGTATCGAATGACTCACATAGATGTCAATACACGTCTTTGTCATTTTAACAGCTGCAGCTGCCTTGAAGGAAGATAACAAGATTGTTGGAGGGTATGAGTGTCCAAAAAACTCTGTGCCCCACCAAGTGTCTCTCTTCACTGGGTACAACTTCTGTGGCAGGACTCTTCTGTCTGATGAGTGGGTGCTTTCTGCTGCACACTGCAAAACAAAGTAAGAAAGATGATCGCTAATCGCATGTAAACCAAAACTTTAGCAGCAACACTGATGGATTTATGTTGTGTTTGAAAAATCTATTTTTTGTGTGTGTTTCTCCTTTGAGCAACAAGAGCTCAAGGTCACCTTAAAGATGGATTTATTTCTTCCAGGTCAGATGTAGAAGTTCGACTGGGAGAGCATGACATCTGGGAACCTGAGGGAACTGAACAGCATATTATGTCAGCCAAGTTTATCCGCCACCCTGACTACAACTCCCGCACACAGGACAGTGATATCATGCTGATAAAACTGAGTCGACCTGCCACTCTGAACAGCTACGTACGCCCCGCTACGCTGCCTTCAAAGTGTGCCATTGACGGGACAATGTGCCAAATCTCTGGATGGGGGAGTCTTCGTCCCAGCAACGAGGGCTGTGAGTTACAGAGAAACTCTCTGACTATCCAAAAATGCCATTGCTGCACATAAAAACACTCTTTTACTGTCTTTCCCAGCGAGGTTCCCTCATAAGTTGCAGTGCCTGGACGCCCCTCTCCTGAGTGATGACACGTGCTTTAATTTATATCCTTTCCAAATCACTGAAAACATGATCTGTGCTGGCTATCTGGAGGGAGGGAAGGACTCCTGTCAGGTAATATGCAAAGAGATCATGGCTGCTGTTAACACAAAACATATTGCCTCTAGATGCTCCAGTTAAGATAATCATGTTTTTTTTTAATCTTCAGGGTGACTCCGGAGGTCCCATGACGTGTGACGGAGAACTACAGGGAGTTGTGTCTTGGGGGCACGGCTGCGCTCTGAGAAAAAAGCCCGGGGTGTACACAAAAGTTTGCAATTACATCTCCTGGATCAAGAACACCATGGCGTCTGGCTGAGCAGTGTAGATATCTAAGAATTCACATGTGAATTGGCAATAAAGTCAAACCATATGATGTGCTGTGTGTACAGTGTGATTTTTCAACATATCCTCATAGAACGATTCGTTTGATTTCTTACAAAAAGTTATTCCTCATATAAGATCGACTTGGTTAGGTTTAGGTAATAAAACAACTTATTTAGGTTAAGGAAAAGATCGCAATTTGGGTTAAAATAACTCCGGAAGTGATGTAACTTAAGAACAGAAGTTACATGACAAATAAATCAACGTTCACTTCTGGTTTCACACAAGGTACAAACACCGGTCTCCTGGGCGAAAGTCTGGTGTTTTTTGGTTCGGTTTAGGCAATAAAACTACTAAGATTAAAATAACACAGAGAGTGGCATAACTCAAGTACTGACGTTACGTGACAAATAAATCAACGATGACGTCTGGTTTTACATGGTGTATGAGGACAGCCTGTTTTTTTTATGGGTGTATTAGTGAGTCAGTAGAATATAAATGATAGCAAGCATCTAAGAATATAACATCCTGTCTCCATGCCCTGAGACTTTTCATTAAACTGACAGACAGGAGTTTTGCTCTGCAGGTGTCTAAAACAAGTGCGCCTGAGAAGCCACATGTGCTGAGCACCATAATTTCTAGCTTTGGTAAGCAGGACTGTAAATTAAAATGGCGTCTATCTAAGTATCTGGGAGTGTAATATACAGTTCTAGCTGCCTCCCGTGCTGTCACACTATCTGACTCTATACCAACTCTGACTCAGAATGACTTCACAATGAATGGGTAGACATGTTTCTTGCTCATGGAGGCCTCGGCAGAACAGAGAGCAGTTGAGGAGCAAACCTGACATTTACAGTCAGCCAACAGTAAATCACAAAGGGCAACAAAAAAAAAAAGCTGCTACACTGCTCTCTGTGGGTTGAAACTGTAAAGCATGTTGCACACTCTGGCCACACTCCATAATCACCAGTTATGGAGCACTGTCTGCTACAAATGTGGTACTTACACAGTTGACTATCCAGTAACTTTTTTTTAGCTGTAGCACGGCCTGAATGTTGCCGCAGTTTGTGTTTGGAGTGAAATGTAGGAGAATATTACCAACTAATACGTTCTGCAAGGCGCTAACTCCCTCCTTGTGACACCGCTCTGTAACCCCCACGTGGAAATACGCAATCAACAGCAGGTGCACATTCATGAGAGTACTCAATCACAAAACACCCGAGTGATTTAAGTGGATTCTGTTGCCTGGGTGTGGCACGGAGCAGCGCTGTGAGTCACCAGGCATTTGCTTGACCACCGAATAAAGAGGCCTAACGAGGACTCATTTATGTACAGAAAATAGCTCTTATTGCTATGCAGCATGCAGGACGCTGCACTATTTTATTTCTGAAAAAAAACGTCTTTGAGAGGATGTTTCTTCTGGCAACACAGATCTCCATGTTTTGAATGCTACAGAATTCCACAAACCATGTTTACGAGCTACTTAGAAGTTACGGCAGCTTAGTTAAAAGCATCCCTCTCCTTCTGCAGTGTCCTTTACAGTACATGTTCTTGATGTGGCCACAGACTAAAGCAGTTTATTCCTCAGCGACTGAGGAAACGAAACCAGCAGTTTAGCCATGACCTTTCCATAAAAACGGAGCTATGAAAAGCAAATGGAAACAAAGGAAAATAGCTGACAAGTTCATTGACGGAGTAATAATTTAATAATAGTGGTATGTGAAAAGATTTTTGTCTTACACAGACATATATAAAACAATTTAAAGCTGCAGTGGGAGCAGATATGATTAAAAAAATGCTATTTTTATAAAACTATATCCTGAAAGTAGTGCATGAGACAGGTAATCTGAAAAAAAATCATGTGCCTCTGTGTGCTCCGGTGCTTCTAATGGCATCTGCAAGATTTCACAGACTGGAGGAAAACAACCAATCAGAGCCGAGCTGGAGCCTGCCGTCTCTGAACAGCTGTCAAACTCTGACCAAACGGTCAAACTAGGCAGCGCTGATCAAATATGAATCAATATTCTGTTACTCTAATGCCTATTTCTCACCTCAAATGTTTTCAGAATCATCTTGTTTAGCTGTAAAATGAGAAAGTTTGTGACACAGCAGCCATGTTGAGATCAGTTGAAGAAATATCAAGCACCGCCCACCAGCTGGAGCACAGCCAATAGGAATGCTCTCTCTCTTGGAGATGATGAATTGAAACTGATGAAACAATGGCACAAAAGCACACAGTGTTGTAAAGTAGATTAATGGAAACATACAGATCTCATGGAGAAAGCCCACATATAATAACATGTGCAGTAAGTCGCCGTCCCTAAACACATTGACTGGCTCAGCCTCCACACATGACATCAGCTGCCTGGTGGCTTCTATTTGGGTCTGACATGAAGCGTGTTGACGGCTCGGGCCAGCTCCTGCGGCTTAGGGTGGGGACCCTCATGAGCGGTCAACAGATTTCCCTGTAAAGTAAGTCTCCAGGGATGTAATCATGGTTAAGTCAGGACAGTGGCAGCAACTCAGTGAACCAGAAAGGGGCAGCTTTAGTCCTCTGAAGTCACAGATTAGTAGTGTAGAACAGAGACAAGACTTCCTTTTACTCTGTGACACCAGCTTTGACTCCTCTATTACACTTCACAACTAAAAAAACCTACTTTTTCCCTCCTACTTCCTACTACTTTATATATTTTTTATTTTTTTTTTACACCTTTGCAGTGTCTGATAAGTACCAGCAGAGGGCAACATCCAACTTGTGGACAATTCTGATTGCAGCTTCTGAGGTTACTTATCTCTTCTCTCTCAAGGCTAATGTAATTGAATACCTGACATTCTGTTCAATGGACGTACAGTTTCTGGCAAAACAGAATAACATCCAGTGGCGGAAGAACTATTTCGATATCTTAATTACGGAAACATAGCCTCCATCCAGTCTATAAATAATGTTCCAGCCCTTACTCGAATGATGTTTATCAAGTGTGCCATTAGTACGCTTCTTTTGAACGCCAAATAAGAGAGTATACTTTCAGTTTACTTTTTATGTATTTATCAGAGATATACTTAAGAAAAGTATGCTTGGCTTATACCGACAAGTATACTTCAAAGTCTAAGTATACTTGGCTCATACTGACAAATGCTTTGATATGATTTACTTCAATTCAACAAGTTTTTGGTTTATCTGTTCACCGTAGGCATGTGAAAACAATCTTAAATCTCATCACAAATCATCAAGTCAAATAGCAAAAGGTGCATATAGTAATATAAGTTAAAGTATACAGAGTATACTTTAATGAAAAAGCAGAAAAGCTCATTTTTTGCAAGTCCAAGTTAAGTTTCAAGTCTT
This sequence comes from Sebastiscus albofasciatus, assembly GCA_916701655.1. Classification (NCBI taxonomy): domain Eukaryota; kingdom Metazoa; phylum Chordata; class Actinopteri; order Perciformes; family Sebastidae; genus Sebastiscus; species Sebastiscus albofasciatus. The sequence goes on from CAKAOI010050385.1 coordinate 30,662, forward strand.
TGAAAAGTCCTGTATTCAAAATCTCGCTTAAAGGAACAGTGTGTAACATTTAGAGGGATCTATTGGCAGAAAAGGAATATAATATTAGTATGTTTTCTTTAGTGTATAATCACCTGAAAATAAGAATTGTGTTTTTGTTACCTTAGAACGAGCCGTTTATATATCTACATACGGAGCGGGTCCTCTCTTCTCCGGAGCTGGCCGCCATGTTTCTACAGTAGCCGTCGGGCACCGTAGTTCTCCTGTACACGCTTGGCACATGGGGAAGTCACAGTTGGTTGAAATCTTCAACCTCACCGCTAGATACCACCACACACTACACACTGCACCTTTTAAAAAAAGTACAAAAGTGTCAGCAAAATATATTTAAAAGTACCAAAAGTAAAAGTGGCTCATTTCAGAATCATATTATATTACTGAATGATAAATAGTGATTAATTAATGTGTTCGACACTTTAATATTGCAGCTGGTAAAGGTATACGGCTTATTTTAATTACTTTATAAACTACTGGGTAGTATAACCTATAATATATATCAGAATTATTATAGTTATTACCATCATTTAATCATCATCGTAAAGTAGCCTGTAAGTAAGAAGTTAAGTACACAAATGTACACTGTAAACAATTGCTGTTAATTTACAGCAGGATTTCAACAGTATTAACCTGTTATTGCTAAAAACAGTGCTTTACAAAAGGAAACCTGTTAAATTACGCTCATAGGTCGTTTTTTAACTGAACTATAATGCATTCTTAAAAAACAGCACTTTACTGCTGATGAACTGTCTAAAGTCTCATCAGTAACAGTTTCATGCAGTATTTCTTTAATTCTGGGACCTGATCTGCTCATGTGAGGCTTGTACATTGTACATGATTGTAAAATCAGTGAATTAGCTTTACTGTTCTTCACTCACATGTTGTTCTGGTTTCATTCTGTGCTTGTAGCCAGCTAGAGACAGACATTTTGGGAAAAGTGTCAACAAGTCTATTACAAGTTCTCCTAACAAGTGCCTTTAATTGTACTTAGTGGGACTATTCCTATGTCTGTAACCTGCTAAGTCTATTCATCTAGGAAAAAAATAATGTTTATTAAAATGTATGTAAAAAATACAACCTCAATAGTGCATTTAAACAAATCAGTAAGATAATGTAAAAGAAAGGTGAAAAACAGCTATATAATGTATCTTTAAACAGTAAATTAACTGTAAAATACTATGAAATTAATAAAAAAACAGTATTTTTCATTAACAGTACAAAGCTGTAAATTTCAGTGACAGTATAATAATGTTAATTTTACAGTAACATAAAGGCAACCCTGCTGCCAGTTCTTTACTTAACAGTGTACATTCCACCACTGTTCAGTATACTCACTGTCTTGAACAACAAAGTGTGTGCACAGACACACCATAAAATAAAGCAAAAATAATGTTATTAAAATAGGTCTAAGTTCATATTTGGTGTGTAGCAGTTTAGGTTGGCTGTAAAAGTGAAATTGTGGTCAAGATAAGAGAAAAACCTCACAACAGGAAACCCCAAGATCCACCTAGAGGCTCCAAACAGAAGTGATTGGTCTCCACTGAGTCTATCTGAAGCTCCCCCAGTCCAGATACATTCGGGGACCTCCTTTTTTTTAGGGAGCAGTCACGTCAGAGGTCACATCTCTATGGTGAGAGAAGAAACAAAGCAGATGTCAGCTGGACCACCGCCTTGCTCCTGACGCACGCGGCTGAGTCAGCGGGAGCGCGCGTAAAATGATAAGTCCCCAGACAGAAGACGCGCGCACGTGGCTCCATCCCTTGTTCAACCTTCTGTACTAGCTTATAAAGACAACCAACATCACGCCAAGGAGACACACAAGGGAAACACTGGGTGGATGTCGCAAATGAAAGAGCCTGGGAACTTGACATCAGGTAGGATTCAAAATAAATAACTCTGTGATGTGTTTTAGTCATGTTATATCATAATATAATAATAATAATAATTGCTGTTTTGCGGATAAATTACTTCTTAGATACAATATCATATGTGAATTATATTATATATTAGTTAGGCTGTAATTTGAATATATATGGCTGATGCTTTTGAAAATTTATTTACATTTTTATTTATTTATTACTTGATTGTTAATATAGTCAATTGATTAACACCAGTGTTATTTCTTGCTTTACATAGCAACTTTTTTAGTGAGCTCTATCAGAATAACTTGTTTATGTGTGAGGGATTGTAGCCAAACCTGCAATATTTTAATATTGTATATACAAGCATTATTTTATAGGCTATTTTTAAATGTTTGGATAATAATATGAATATAATATCATTGAATGGGCTACATACATATTGACACTTTTATTTTTTATTATTTATTACTTGATAGCTAATATAGTCAATTGATTAACACCAGTGTTACTTCTTGCTTTATATAGCAACTTGTTTGGTGAGCTATAGTTTTCTATCAGAATAACTTGTGTATGTGTGAGGGATTGTAGCTAAACCTACTGTATCATATATATAAGCATTAAAAAAAGATTATTTTATAGGTTATTCTTAAATGTTTTCAATAATAATATGCATATGATATCATTGAATGGGCTACATTAAAATAGCATGTAAATTAAAAACAAGTTCAAAAATGATAAAATGTTGAGAAACTATTCAGTCTTTTGGACCTAATGTAGTCTCTGTTTTTTATTATATTGTTACTCTGTACACAGGACATCTATTGCACGTCTGTCCATCCTGGAAGAGGAATCCCTCCTCTGTTGCTCTTCCTTAGTTTTCTTTAATTTTTTTCCCTGTTAAAATGTTTTTTTGGGGGGGAGTTTTTCCTTATCTGATGAGAGGGTCACACTGTAAAGGACAGAGGGTGCCATACCTGTATAGATTGTAGAGTGTGCTTCTATACAACAGTTGTCAGTGACTCTCGGATTAACAATCTTGGCACTGAGGATTTTCAAAATAATAGCCTGCAGTTTAAAGCTTTGTGTGTGCCTGGTAGCTGTATTATTTTCCAATTTGTATAGCGTGTTAACATGTCTTATAACAGTCCACATAAAACTCCATTTAAAACACCCTTTTTTTCCAAACCACAGTGTGCATTTTTAGCATGACAAGGACCAGTAGGAATCCTCTAAGCTTGTACAAGCCATATCATTTATGTTGTGTCTTTGTGTCTGTTATAGGTGAAGAATCACTATGGAGATGAAACCTTTATTGATGAAGTTGGGCTCAACAATACGCGCCATCCTCACCTTCACCTTTGCTTTGATGGTCCTGGGCTTGATGGTGTGGGCCTACGTTGACGGTTTCCAGCTGGTGACCTCCATGTATGGGATCATCTCCTTTGGCTTTTATGGACTACTCCTCTCACTCCACGTGTTGGTCCAGAGCCTCTTCGCCTTCATCGAGCACCGGCGGATGAAAGCTCGCACAGAACCGTGCAGCTACACCAAAACCATCGGCTTCACGATATCAGCCTACCAGGAGGACCCTGCCTATCTCAAAGAGTGCCTCCTCTCCATCAGGGCCCTCAAGTACCCTCCCGAGCTGCTGCGCATCATCATGGTGATAGATGGGAACTCAGATGATGACCGGTATATGATGGACATGTTCAGGGAGTTGTTTGCAGACCAGGACCCCGCCTGTATTGTGTGGAAACACAACTACCATACATGGGACCCCACCAAGGTCCAGCACGATGAGGAAAAGGGCCCAATAGGAGATGCTGATCATATGAGTGAGGATCCACAGCGAAAAGAGGTAGAGCGCATGATCCAGACCAGGAGATGCGTGTGCATCATGCAGCAGTGGGGTGGCAAGCGGGAGGTGATGTACACAGCGTTCAAAGCACTCGGGTCATCAGTTGACTATATCCAGGTATGTATTTTTTCTTTTAGAATTCATATTCCTCATTTTTTTCCAGTTAAGATAATTTTATGAAAAGAAAATGACCCATTATTTATGACGTGGCACTCTTTCTCCCTCCCCAGGTGTGTGACTCAGACACAAAGCTGGACTCTCTGGCCACCGTCGAGCTGTGTAAAGTGTTGGAAAGTAACCAAAAGTATGGTGCTGTGGGAGGAGATGTGATGATCCTCAACCTGAAAGACTCCTACATCAGCTTCATGAGCAGTTTGAGGTACTGGATGGCTTTCAACATCGAGAGGTCCTGCCAGTCCTTCTTCGACTGTGTGTCCTGCATAAGTGGCCCTTTGGGTAAGTGAAGTGAATCAAAGTAATGATTCAAGCAGTGGTGGCTTTAACGCATTGTTGTAACTCATTGATGTTTCTTTCTTGCTCCGTGAAGGTCTGTACAGGAACGATCTCCTCCAGCAGTTTCTGGAACCTTGGTACAATCAGATGTTTTTGGGAAGTCACTGCACATTTGGTGACGACAGACATCTTACCAACCGGATGCTGAGCATGGGCTACGCTACAAAGTAAGAAGCTTACATCAAATGCAATTCTCTTAACGGTGTAATCTTTGATGTTAGGATAAAGGTTTTAATAGATCTTATTTTTTTTCCTTTAGATACACAGCCCGCTCCAAATGCTACACGGAGACACCTGCTCAGTTTCTGCGCTGGCTCAACCAGCAGACTCGCTGGACAAAATCGTACTTCCGCGAGTGGATCTACAACGCAATGTGGTGGCACAAGCACCACCTCTGGATGACCTACGAGTCAATTGTCTCTGGCATTTTCCCCTTCTTCGTCACCGCCACCATCATCCAGCTGTTTTGGACCGGCTCGCTGTGGGACATCCTCTGGATCCTGTGTTGCATCCAGCTGATCGGGCTGGTGAAAGCGGCTTACGCCTGCATCCTGCGCAAAGACATGGTCATGGTGTTTATGTCCCTCTACTCAGCTCTGTACATGACCAGCCTGCTGCCTGCCAAATACTTTGCCATTCTCACCATGAACAAAAGCAGCTGGGGAACATCAGGCAGGCGTAAGATTGTAGGCAACTACATGCCCCTTCTCCCTCTGTCAGTGTGGGTAGCCATTTTATTAGGTGGGTTCGGTTACACAATCTACAAGGAAAGTCAAATGGACTGGTTCACTCCAGCCAAGATACAGGAGACCACGTTTATCATCTATGGCTGTATGACATACACATGCTACTGGCTGCTTATGATCTTCCTCTACTGGGTCTGGTTCCGCAAGTCATGTAGGAAACGTGCCCGAAGTTACGCATTGAGTGTGTAGGTTCATTGTTGAATTAACCTTATTTTATTCAATGGGTTTCATTTATTTATTTGTATTCAGTGGGTTTCATTTATTTATTTTGTCCCACATTTCAGTAACACACAGTGAAATTACTCTCTGCATTTAACCCATCCTAGTATTAGGATGGGTGGGCAGCTACTATATAGCACCGGGGGAGCAGTTTGGGGGGTCCAATGCTTTGCTCAAAGTGCCCAGGAGGCGAACTGGCACTTCTCCAGCAACCAGTCCACAGTCTGTACTTGCTACCGCCAGACTGAGATACTGCCGCTCCCCCATGCAGCTTCAAGCAGCTGCTAAACCAACAAACTTTAAATGTTTCACAAAATCTTGTTAATATTGATGACAAAAATATAACTAATATATATACATATATATATATATACATATATATATATATATATATATATACATATATATATATATACATATATATATATATATATATATACATATATATATAT
>CAKAOI010050385.1:36444-106011 GCA_916701655.1 Sebastiscus albofasciatus
ATTCATATGGAGATGTTGTTGCACATTTAAATGAAACTGTATGAGGGCTTTTAGGCCCATGCACTTCTCAGGTTTCTCTTTGTCAGATTATGATGGGAAAGATGGCCTTCCATCAGATATTTATTCATGATGTTAAAGATTGGAAAACTGCTATTTAGATTTAGATTTTTTTTTGTATTTAAAGGCGTGGGTAATGGATCTTGGGTTATGTGTCTTTTAAAAATACGATTTGTCCATGTATGTGTATATACTGTAGATTACTTTAACAACACAATGAATGCCACTTGCCTGACTGTGTCAGTTTAGTGACCATTACTTCACAACTGTTGTTGTTAATGCACTGGATCCTGGAGGGCACTTTCTGCAGACTTACTTGAAAATACAGAGAATGACATTTATAGTGTTGCGTAGTGGGAGAAATGCACCGTGCCTCCATGTGAAAACTGAACCATGGAGTCACTTACTGAAGCCTGAAACAATGGAGATTGATGTTTCTTTTCATATTGTATTTTATCTAGCTGCTGTATTCTCTTGATAATACTTTGTTTCATTTGTAGGGCTGCCCCCTTTTTGTCGATTAGTCGACTAATCTGTCCTTTTAGGCTTGGTTGACTAAGATTTCTTTAGTTGATTATTCTTTTTTTATGCTTTTTTAATGCTGACTTACTTCTAAGAAACGTATGAGCTCTGATCTCTGGTAAACGCAAGATATAAAGTGGTGCTTTTGTGTGATTCTTTGTGGAGAAACTCAGTGCTACAGATCTGTCGATCAACTAATCAATTAGTCGACAAAATCGTATGAGTACGACTGCAAATTTCTTTGGTCGAAGACATTGATTTGACATTACAGAGGAAAATGGACAAAAACATCGCTTTTTAAAAATAAAAAATATATATATATGTATATTGTAAACAATACAATGTTGTAATGGCTGGAATTTGTCTGAAAATGTGAACAATTTGATGGTTTTGGAAACATGTATAGAAATTTAGAAAATAAAATATTTTTCTAATATGCACAGTTCTGTTGTCTTTGGATCAAAATCACATTATTTACAGGGAACATAACACTGATTTGGTAAATCAGTGCATAGTAAACACAATTACATAAGATGACACACTAATTGCAAGACAAAATGCAACTTGACCTCAAATTAGGCTTCATGCTGCATCCTAAACATTAAAGCTGAAGTAAGCGAGATTGGAGCAAATATGATTAAAAAAAAGTTATTTCTATAAAACGGTCGCTATATCATGACAGTAGTCCATGCAACAGTTAACCTGAAAAAAATCATGTGTCCTCCGGCGCTCCTAATGGCATCTGCAAGATTTCACAGGCCGGAGGAAAACAAGCAGTAAGAGCTGATCCGAGGTCTGCTGTCCATGAGAGTACTGTCTTGTAGTGCATGGTTTAGCTGTAAAATTAGAAAGTTTGTGACGCCGCCGCCATTGTGAAATCTGGTGAAGGAACGCCTAGTTATGGTCACATGACCGGAGCACAGCCAATAGGAACGCTCTTTCTCTCTCTGAAATGACCTGTGATTGGTCAAAGTCTCCCGTCACGGGCTAGATTTTTTTAAAGCCTGAAAACAGAGCCATAATGAGGTGCAGAAGTCTAGTTTTCTCTCAGAACACTTGAATTACAATATGCTGAACGGTTATTATGGAATTTTTGCCCAATGATGCTAATGCTAACCCTTCTTCAGGGTTAGCATTAGCATAGTTACTAACATCAGCTAACAAGAAACAGTCATATCTGAAATGTGGGACACTAAAAAGTCTGTTAAAAGGCCTAAATCATCTTGATTAATTTAGGAAACACTCAAGGCTAAATGTGCAATCCCATGTTCATTTTATCACTTACAATTTTAATTGTTGTAACAAAACCTAGGCTTATAGGTGTGGATGTTACATGGAGAATCGCACAACATAAAACAAGCAATAGACTATAATAGTTTGAAAGCATTATTAGAAAGACATTAGATAGCTTATATTGTCATATCTGTTCTGCAGAGAAAGTATAATTAAATGCACAGCTAAAAAGTCATGAATCTGCTGTGAACTGTGAAGTTAAAATGTTAAACCATTAAAATGTTTTTCATTTCACTATACAGGGAACACTTCTACCGTAACAGGCATAGGGCCTATTTGAAGCCAATACATCAAACCCTGAGACAACACATAAAACCTAGACCTGCGTAGAACCACTGCTTACCACACACTACACACTAATAACCTATAATGCATAGGCATAAAAACAACAACCTACAGAAATTAGAAAAAAACCCCTTACCATTTTAACAGAGATGCAGCCATCCCCAAATATGAAATATCTGAAATAGTTTTAACACATTAGGCAAATCATCCTGTCACATATTTGGAAACCATATTTCCTAAAGTGGGACAATAAAAGATTTGATTGAAATAACTAACAGAGTATATTTATTTACACCATATTATAATATTTTTGAACAAATAATATCCTAAATATATCCTGATAGAAACTAGCAGGATTGTTTTATTTATAAGAAATGTATACCCTTAACATTAAGTTTGTCTAAACACTATGTCACAGACCTTTGGGTGGTCTTCACACTGGGTGCTTCCTGTTGATGTTTGATGACCCTAATCTATGATTGGACATTTGAGATGTCAGGTAATTTTGATCATATGGCACACACAATAGTTTTATTGACTTGTGTTTGTTTGATGAAGACCTACACCCACTGGAGCTTAGGCGACCGTGTCCCACTTTAGGTAACTCACCCTCCATTCTGATCAGATGACAAGAAAAAAGAAGTTTCAATATACAACTACAGTTTATATCTTAAGCTTATGTTTCCACTAATTAGCAGAGTTTTTATCTGGCAGCCTTTGTGTCCTTTTCCTTTTTCTTAATAATTTTGCTTGAATATTTGTGTATGAATAATATTCTGTTTATAGAACTTCTGGCATTTTGTGTTGTGATGTGAGTAAACTGTTGGAAAAGGACAGGATTAAGACTCTCGGGTCTCTTACCATTTAAAGAGTGTAATTATTATGTGAATTTAATGTGTTCAGTATCAGTTTTACGCTCAGGTGGTTATGTAAGGAGCATCTAAGAGCAAGACAGCCAACCTATATGAACTGGGTAAGACAGCAACTTTCACCTTGAATGATATAACTTTGTGAGGGACTACGATCTTTGTTTTAAATGTCAATATTTTGCATAACATGTAGGGTGGAACGCTTGCTTATAGCATTTTAGAGAGCAGTAAAAGTGTAACGAGAATAACTCCCTGTGTTGTAATACTAACAAACGATTGTGGAGCTGTCATTTAGTTGTTGGAGGAGGCTCAGAGCTGTCACAATCTCACTGACAATCTGATGCAGATTGATGCGAAACTGATTTATGTTCAGTACAAAAATATCGTCATAGATAAGGTGTTCCCTTGTTGCACAAACATCGGTGGCTCTTGACCATAAAGATCAACAACGAAAGAGCATTTTCTTTCAAATGTCAAGTGCACTTTTATTCGTCATCTTTATGTTTCTGAGCTAAAGACAATCGAGCTACACATTCTGATGTCAGGTGTGGATGAGGTGGGGCCCCAATGGAAATTTTAAGTTAATAATTACAGCTTTGCAGCTCAACATAAGGATTACATAAACAATGAGAGGAAATGCGCATGAGTACAATCTGTTATATAATATTATAAAGCAACGAATCTGTGAACACACTCACGAGGACATTTAACTTCTGTTCTTCACTATTCTTTTGGCACGTGGTTATTAAATACATGATACTGTATTTTATTTGACCAGAATCCATGTGACTGGTCTAACAATAATAATGATATTGATATTGATCAAATGTATTTATGTAGCACCTTTCATACACGAAATGCAACTCAAAGTGCTTTACAAAAGAAAAACAAAAAGAGACATATAACCAATCAATACATTTAAAAAGGAGAAGGAAGTAAAAAAAAAAAAAAAAAGTAGATAATGAAACTAGAGTTATTAAAAATAAACAAAAAGATCACAAAGGCACATCTAAACAGGTGGGTTTTGAGGTGGTTTTCGAGGGCGGGATCAGAGAGAGAGCACGTTTTTTGCAGTTTGTTGCATCTTTTTTTTGTTATTATTATTGCTGCTAGGCAACCACAGAATGAGTGACCCCTCTGATTTATCTTCTGGCCCTTTGGAGAAAGCCCAACCCATAGGTTGGGAACCACTGAACAAAACTACCCAATTGTATAAAACGTAATTCAAACTAGCTCCATATCGTCCAGCTACAATGCTACTTATGAACTGATGCATCAGTATCAAAACTATAATAAAGTTATGTTATGATATATCAGTCACAACGGACCATTTTTCTGCATAAAAAGTACTTTTAATTTTTATACGTTGAAGACATATTGCTGATAATACTTCTGCACTTCTACTTATACATTTATGTCCTCCTACATCACCGTTCATCAAGGTGTCAATTGAGACTTAATAATACTATGCTCATCTTAATCTGTGCTTCTTATGATAATGAGAATCTCTCAGTAGTCTCACTGCCGACTTTGACTAGATGGCAACATGACCTCTGGTATCATCAGGAAATACTTCCGTTATAACTAGCAGACAGATAGCCAGTGAGTCAAGACCTCTGACGGGGGTTAAAACCACTGTAGTTTGACAGACAAGAGCATTTTCTCACATGAGTAAAAGTTTCTGGATTTCCTCAAGAGCAGCATCAACGTTACTCATCAGATTTCACAGAGATATCCCGTGTTTGGTCTCTAATAGCAACATCTTAAACATGGATATTTTGTCCAAACTGTAAACCTGACACTGTGGATCTGAGAGCTCAGAGGTGATTTACTGCAAAAAGAATCACTTTCAGTTAGTAACAGCGCCTTAATGAGTCAGGGAAAAGAGATTTTAAAAGAAAGGTTGGGAGTAAACCAAGACTCTGACGAAGTCAAACATCACTTCCCTTCATGTCTGTTTTCAATTAGCTTGTCCGCCCCCACCCTGTCTGGGCCTCCATCCCTGACATCAGGAAGGAGGAACAGTTACAGCTGGCACACATGTTGGGGCTCACGTTTGATCTGTTACAAATGGGAAGGAGAAGTACGGACCACCAAACACTTTACGGTCTCATTTCGTCAGAGCAGTTGTCTTGGAAGAAGTTGTAATTTAAAGAGATAGTTTTCCACCAAATCGCAGTAACACGTGAAAACCACGACGGCGGTTATGATTAAGACTTAATGCGTCATAATTAATACAAGATGATGCACACTGCGGTAGATAAATCAGCACTACATGGGTTATCATAATGCTTATAATATATCATTATAGATAATTACATGTTTTTGCTCTACATAATAAACAACGCAATAAAATAACATACTACAACAAGTTTGTTGTCACTGTTTTGTTGGTGTGGCTTGTGGTTGCCATTACCAATGCAGTATTTTTTTCAAGATTTATGGTCTACATTTTGTTATTATCCTTTTACTCCTTTCTGCACGGCAAAAAAAAGAAATCCAAATGGGTGTAGAAGCATTTAACAGAATAAGAATGGAGAACTTCGTTAGATCATTTCGTTATTTTTGGCACATACTGTTTGGCCAAATTAAGACGAGGGTGTTCCCCCAGGCTTTCATCTGACGAGCTCAGCTGCAACATGCACACTCATACTGGTGGAACTGCCATCATTTACTGGAACTTGCGCAAAAACACATAGTTTGAAGCTGCATACCATTGGACACCAATCAGAGCCCACAACTTTTCCCAAACTTTTTGAAGTCGCTGTCTGACAAAAAATGTCACTTTGTTTTTGAGCTGAAACTGTACCTCCCCTTTGGGACAAGTCAGAGTCATTTTTTTACACTGGAACATCACAACAATGAGCATCATTTCCCAAAAATTGTGTCAGTGTCTGAAATATTCTAAGTTAAGTTTTAAGTTTGCCGCCCTTTGGGGGTGAATGTGTCATTTTCCAAATAATTCACTGCACTGATGAGATACATTATTACCTGAACATCTGGCGCTGTCTAACAAATAATGAACTACTGTAATCTCCTCATGCCAGTTAGTGTAATTTAAAAAAAAAATGAAGGGAGTAGGTCGTTTCATTGACAAATGCACCTAAGGCAGAGCAACACAACAGGGTAACGATTAGCTCAAGTGAAAAATAAACTTTGACATCATAATGTCTTTTTTTCTTTTTACAAGAGAATAGCTTATTCACAGTGTTCAAAAAATGTTTTCAAATTATGATAAATTGGAACTAAACAAGCAAATAAGTATGCGGATTGTTTCCTGTGATGGGTTTACAATATCCTGAACAGGAATGAAAGCCTCAAACAGTTCAAAGTTACATGTTAAGAAAATAAATCACACCTGTTATGCCCACACAAATATAAAAGAAAAGAGAGATTTATGGCTCTGTAATCAGCGAGATCTGCTGAAGTAGCTTTTTTGACATTTTTGACAATCTTAATGAACCTTATGGGTACTCCCTTCTGTTGCCTATTACCGGTTTAGATAGGGAGGGTGCGTGGTGGGGAGGGTGGGGAGGGTGGGGAGGAAATGTGTAAAAGGGTCCAGAATACACTGAAGGGCCAACAGGGCTAATATAATCCGGACTAAACCACAAAAATAATTCAGATAGCATTTCACATCCTTAGAGTTTACATTTCCTGCTGTAAGGCTTGTAACAATGCATCATTGGTTGCCTTGGCAACTGGGCAACCCAGTGGAAAAAAATACAAGCAATCTGCCCATTAAATGACACGCTGAACGTTGAGTCATGTCTGACTATATTTAGAAACTCCACAAGTACTTTATAAGACTCGCAGAGCCCAGTCAGTCCTCACATTGTGACTTCTCCACCAATAAGACATCATTCATTTAAGGGGAACTAGTGCAGTTTCCATTCAGAACGGGCTGAATGCCTGGCCTGTGCTGTTGCTGCTTTCTCGAGAACCACTCATACAAAACACTTCACACTAGGCACTGCGCTTTCTTGGGTCCTCAGCAATACACCTGCCATGACGTAGTTGCATCACACACCCAAGTCATGGCTTCTCATGGTCATAATCACCGGTAAAATATACTCTGGTTCATGGGAAAAAAACAACACACGCAGGTCGCAGCAGGTCAGAAGTGGGCAACTCCGCGGTCTGAAAAGTGAAGCCAATGCGGAAGTGCCTTAAACTTGCATTCTTTCTAATAGCCAGCAGGGGGCGACTCCTCTGGTTGCAAAAAGAAGTCTGATTCAATAGAAGTCTATGAAAAAATTACCCTACTTCTCAACTTTAACCCTTTCACAGTATGTTTTCAGTTCATGAAAGTTAATTATAACCTTTTTGGTCGCCTAAAAATGTCTTGTTCAGCGTTTGGTTGTACTTAGCTCCACCCTCTTGTGTCACTTATGGTTGCAAATAACCACCACAATGTCGCGCCCACTTTTGCGGGAAATAAAACCTAAGATCCCAAAGACTTCACTGCAATTTGACGTATGTTTGAATTTTGTATTCATTCATCTCTTGTTATACAAATATTTGTTTTATAAACATTTCTAATAATTATTTTGCGATCTTGCTTGAACATTAGCGTTCGCGATACCTTACTAGATTAAGGTTGATCGCCGCCGTGTCCCTTCAGTCTTCTCTCGCCCAACACATTGGAAGCCATTTACTACACTGACAGTGAATATTCACATATCCTCAAACCTCAGTGTGAAAGCCTTGGTTAACCCGCTACACAACAGCTTATTGTCATTTTCCATTTTCTCACTTGTGACAGCGAATTTCTTTCCCCCAAAACAGGAGCGCAGCCTTGGCGATGACGCCATCTGGTCTGGTCTATAACTTGGAGCCATAAAGACCCTCTATTATATCTTTTTTAGGACACAGCAGGGGAACAAATCCGAGATCAGCGTTTTTAGATTTATTGTTGGTGCAACCAACTACACAGCAACTCTTCAGCATAGTGTTATTACTATTACTGGTTTGTTTAAAGTAGAAGTTTGGAGACATGTTTCAACTTCTCCTGTTTACTCTGTTACCGTCTATAAGGGACACAGGATTGTTTTCCTCCAAAAGGGGGTGTGGTCATGCGTGCCTTCTCTGGATAACGTATCGCCAGTCTGATGTATTGGTGGAGCCACAGTAAAGGTAAGGGGAACGTCAAAGTCATTAGGGTTCATCCTCTGGGTACGTATGTACAAAAGCAATTCATCCAACAGTTGTTGAGATATTTCAGTCTCGACCAAAGTGGTGGACCAACAACTGATTGAGAAACAGAGGATAATCTATTTTTAATTTGTTGGTACTTTGGAGGAACCTGGACTCATGACTCAAGGGGAGAGAGGAAACACCAAATGAGAGGTTCCCTACCCTCAATAAGATATTTAGATGAACAGATTCAGATAGTAAACTAAAACACCACTGCTAAGCAGCTGACTAGAGGATAAACCAGGGTTTGTAATTAACTTTTTTGTCCATCTGTCATTGTGGCTGTTGGATTCCAAAATCTACCAGCCACTACAATAGATTATTATTGTTGGCTGGTGAGTGAAGCAAATCTAGCAGCAACTTGCATATTTTACCAGCATTTGGCTGGTGACTGGTGCTCATTTCAAACCCTGGGATAAACTCTCAGTGGAACAGACGGAAGTCAACGAAAGAAAAAAGACAGTGGCAGCAGTGCCAGGTCAGAACGGAGAAGCCAGGCTGCACAGACCGACCCCACTGTAACAGACTAAGCTTGAGGAGCAAACAGAAAACGGTGAGCGAATCATACAGATAGATTCATGTTGCCGATACACAAACACACACACCCCTACGCAGCTACAGTAAGCAACAGAATGACGCTCTCACAATCAGATCTTTCATTACTTGGTCTTGCAGTAGACATCTTTGATGCTCTGCGTTATCTTTATCTCTCATTCATAAGTCCATTATCTACTAAGAATGGGCGCTGGGGTTTCCAGCCAAAGGCATGTGGTGTAGGGCGATGCCCACAAGAGCAGATTGTGCCCGAGTTGTCCATAACCTCCTACTTGTACCTGGAACTACCATCTAGTTACAGCCTGTTGGCCCGGCTGTTATCAGAACAAAACAGGAGGTTCTTAGCAACTATGTAACCATTAAGAAAGATGTAAAACACTTTGTAGTTATTCATCAATAACATCATTGTTTCCCTGCAGTTGGTCTTGTTTACTGAGTATTAAAGTGTGTAAGCTACAAACAGGCAGTCCTCTTCTCTCTTTGTGGACTTACTGACTGTGTCCATGTGATCTCCAAGTGAAACTACTCTGTGGCTCCAAAGATTAATGTCAAGCATAACTGGCATAGCAGGTCAAATAAGATTCCGGACACAACGCACGTAATGAAAAAGTACCAATTTCATAGTAACAGGATGAGCAACAGGTCATCGTCATGGTAATACAGTATCTGGAATGTAATAAAATATCTATATGCAGTCTGCTGCATCTGAACATATGGCAATACTCCCAGTGACCAGGAAAATAGAAACCAGTGTCCATCAGCCCTACATTAAATGCTATAGTAAACATGTTTTAATAATTTTGTATGCAATCAATCAATGCTGGAGCTGTTGCCCCCGCGACCCGAACCCGGATAAGCGGTTGAAGATGGATGGATCAATCAAGCCTTGTAGCATTACAAACTCTGAATCTCAGAAATAACAATTAAGACTAACTGGCGGAGAAGTTAAACGTAATTTATCTTTTTATGAAGATTTTAGTTTCTTTCCTCCTGGTATCCAGCTCTCCCCATTCAAAGCAGCCAAAGCGAGTTTATTTTGCCATCCAGTGGAAGCGATGGGGGTGGTAGCATGTCAATGCAGGTCCTCTGCATATAAGCAACAATTAAAATGGAAAATTGTGTGTTGGGAAACTGGCAACTAAATGATTTGTGAGGGTAAAATAAATTGATCATTGATTTACTTTTTCAATAGATGGAAGTAAAAAGGAAATATATTTTATGCTGCACAGTGTGTTATTCATTTGTGTTAGAGCTGTAATGATTAATTGATTAGTTGTTAACTATTAAATTAATCTCCAACTATTTTGATAATTAATTAATCAGTTTGAGTAATTTCTTAAGAAAGAACAGTCTAAATTCTCTGATTCCAGCTTCTTAAATGTGAATATTTTCTTTATTTATTCCTCTATGACAATAAACTGAATATCTTTGAGTTGTGGACATAACAAGAATTTTGAGGACGTCATCTTGGGCTTTGGGAAACACTGATCAGCATTTTTCACCATTTTCTGACACTTTATAGACCAACCAATGAATTGATTAATCGAAAAAATAATCATCAGATTAATCAACAATGAAAATAATCGTTAGATGCAGCCTTAATTTGTGTAATCTCTTAATTATGTAATCACTTTTCTTTTGATTAATCTGCTAAGAGAAGGTTTCATGTGCTTATGAACACGCAGATACATGTGATCATGTGTACTTGTACACTTGTGTTTGTCTACTTTTGTGTTCGTGTAAGTGTGACGGAGGTTGGCGTGTAAGTCAAACTGACCTGAAGCAATTAGGTGCAGCCTGTCACTCCTTTTCTGAAGGAGGGGCAAAGTATACAATCAACAAAGAAGGTAATTGTTGCTCGTTTGGGTCACTTTAGGAAAAAAAAAGCATACACCAGCGATTTCTTCCATTTTTTCCAACTTGACCTTTCAGGTCATACTGATCAAAGTACAAAAGTTTAAAGATAATCTGTTATGTAACGTTTAATGACTTCCACTCTGACTGCCATTCACTCTTGACCGGTCCACAAAGGCAGACTATGACATCAGAGGGTTTTCAGCTTTCAGGATCTACTCTAATAATTAATATGTTGGCAAATATGCAGTATGACTACAGTGTCACATTCTCTGTTAAATCTGTTTTGCAATAGAAGTACTTCCCCTTCACCACATATGATTCAGGTTTGTGTTTGGGGATGTTGTTTTTAGTTTTAGCAACCGCGTATTCTCCGGACCACAGCCATAACGTGACACAGTGTAAAAGCAACAACAAAGTTCAATGCAAATTCAAGCTAAATCTGGGATGTCTAGGATGTCTTCTTGTGCTCCCTGGCATGAGATGTAGTGTGTGTGTTACTGCCTCCCTGTGGTCATCTGAAGGCTTGACTGTTTCAGCCTTTGGTGCTTTTTTTTTACTAGTACAATATGAACGTTTTACAACCTTGTCGGCTCTATTCATTCAGGTTTTTCTGAACTGTTAAAAGGACACATTGTTCGTCCTGGACTGAGTCAGTTTTACCTCATCTTCCCACTTCATCACAGCTCTACTTCCTGTCCTGTTTGCCCATACAAGAGCCCTATAGCATCCAATATAACCCCACCATCATCAGTGTCATTGCCCCGCCAGATCAGTTCACTTTAGCTTCACAACTTTACCTCCAGAGCAGTCTCTAATCTACGCCCAAACCTTTCTGGGTATCTGCGTCCCAGGAGGACAGCCATAAGCAAGAAACGCCACACCTTTTATGTTTTTAACTAAAGTAAGGTATGAACATCTGTTAACTTGTGTCATTCTGTTAAAACAGAATTTGTTTTGTGGGAAATTTTGTTGTATATTTGGACAACATTGACATTTTTCCATCTATCGTTGCAAAACTGAACATAACATTGCACTGAATCTTATTTTTTAGGATTTTTATTTTGACACAGTTGGTGGAAGATATTTAGACCCTTTATTTAAAGGGCTGCATTCAAAACTGTTAGTGTTATAGGAAAAATGTTCATAACATATCAAAAGCGAAAGTTTTCATTATGCAGAATGGTACCTTTTAGAGTGTTGGCTTTAATTTATTATTATATTATATTATTATTATTATAATTTATGACTTTAAAACATTTTTTGATTTTAATAAAAACAAATTGTTGTAGCTGGTTGAAGTGGAGCTACTTTTAACTACTGATTACACACTGCTGGCAGTTTAATTACAAATATTTTATAAGCTCATCATATGTTTTGTATGTCAAATCTAAATATAGCTGTCAGATGAATATAATAGGGCTACATAATTAATCAAAATTGTATCGAAGTCGCCATATTGCCTAGTACAATTTTCAAATCGCAGGAAGCGCAATATTTGTTAAAGGCCGAAATGTGTGTCAAAATACCATTTTAGATCAAATATACATATTTGTTTGGTACACATCCCCGCAAATATCACACCATAATCCTTTTAATACGTTTCTCGGTGAAAAATCAAATAATAATAATAATGTAAAAAGGATCATTCCGTCTAATATCGCAAATCATATTGGATTTGCATTATTAATCAAAAATAATTACAATGAGATATTTTTTCAAAATTGTTCAGCCCTAATGTAGAGGAGTAAAAAGTACAATCTGTCTGTCTGTCAAAATTGTACTTAGAGTAGGCACAGTGAGTGAGTAAACCTAGATAGTTACTCTCCATCACTGTGAGACATAAATGAGAGTAAAGGTGGTTGTTTCATTCAGCTCAGTGTAGACTGATAGAGATGTACATCCTGCCCTCTAGTGCTGGAAGGAGTCACACACAGGCTTTCTGTAAGCTATGACGTAACGCTCTGTAGAAGAACCAGAGGATTGATGAAAAGCCTTTATTGCGCTACATGTATCTTCCCAACTCTTGGTATTCAAACTCTTCCAGTCCAACTGCTGGCTCGAGCTGACTGCCTTGCTCTTGTGTCGATGACCAATACAGAACTCTGCAATAAATAAAGATACCGGTGTATGATATCAACTAATATGTGCCTTAGCTATAGGTGCATCTTGACTTCACAGGAAAGGTGTGCATTTAAAAGTTTCTCTGCTGTTTACCATTATCATTGTAGAAATAATAGATTTGTTTTACCCCAGGGAGAGAGTCAGCAGCAGAAGCAAAGCAGTTAAACAGGCGGCGAGAAGCAGTGGCGGGGGGGGGGGTTGGAGGATGGAGCTGGGGGTAGACACAGGCGCAGAGTGTAACCGCCCTCCTGGGAGCATAGACAGGTCGAATATCTCCTGCAGCCGTGTGTGGCCTACCACATCCTGGGGGATCACTGAGAGAGACACGGAGAGAAAGAGTACAGGGAAGAATTTCAACTCACATTAAGGACAAAAAGCAAATGGTGAAGGAATAGGGAGAGTGCAAAATATAGTCATAGTGTCCCATGACATTTTAGCACAATATGTGAGTTATCTATACTTTGTCATTAATTTGAAACATTAATTACGTCATTAGTGAGTTTATAACCCCCAATTCAACATTTATAGGTATAATAATGCATTTTTTAATCATAAAGGTGAAATAAATAAGTGTATAAGAACAAGAAAACTATAAGAAAATAAGAAGTGTGTCCTTAATGCAGTGAAACCAAAAATAATTTAATACTTAATCAGGAAATACAGGAAAGATACAGTACATAAATACTTATGCACACATGCAAGGCTGTATGAATATGCATATCCATATATGCATATCCATAAATACACATCCATTCCACTCATTTACATACATCTGTACAGATTCATTGCATTGATGTCAATACATTTGACTGTCAATATGTCCTTGAATTTGAGGAATAGTTTTTATGCCGTGCTTTTAATTTGCTCTTTCCTTTTGTTTCTACTTGAACTTCCCCTTTCCCCCAAAGTTATTCTCGATATTCAGTAATTAGTAAATATTTATTTGTTGTATCATTTATCTCACAAGGTATTACATCTAATTGATTACTGATTATATGGATGATTTTATCATTTTTAAATATATGTATGAGATTCATATGGATTTTGCACATTCCATCGAACACAAATGATGGAGACAAACCCTATTTAGTATATTAATTTCATTTACTAAAATACTGCATCTGTATCTTCTAAGGATATTCTCTCCTTAAAGGTGCTCAATATGAAATTCAGAGCATTTCTATTGCCTCACACGGCTATCAACATGGCGACGGCTGAGTCAGCGGCTAGCAGCTAACGGTGCCACCGGCGCAAACGGCGCAAAAACGTCAACGATGCTTACGGAGCTAACAGTGTCTACTCAAGGGGCAACCAGAGGGCGGGTGCTACGTTTCCATGACAACGCCGTTGGTCTGTACAGGGTTATCAGCAGTAACCGCCGTTTAAGCGCAGTGCAGAGCGGCGACCGTGAGCTAGCCAGTGGGACACGCTCACATGCACTAACATGCATTAAAAGGTCGGCCGGGCGATGTCAGCAAAGCACAGAGAAACTCGGATTACAACACACACAGGGAGAGTTACTTCATTCTCTGCTCAGGTAGAAATTACTCCTCTATATCTTTACATAGCAAATAGCTGTTTGCTGCTATATTAAAGTTCTGAATATCGTATAGAGCACCTTTACATGTGAAGGAGCTGTTTGTGTTTGTGACCTCCCATTGATCAATCACAATGATCTCCTAAAAGTGGTGTATCTTGTTACCTGTGAGATAGTAGTATATTCTGATAATGGAGCTCTGGCCTGTGTAGATCTCACACTGGTAGGTGCCATGATGGTATCTGGTGGTTGAAGAGATGGAATAGACCTTGTCCAGCCCCGCAGTCACTTCTTCAAAGTGTTGCACCTGCTGGGTTCTCAACTGTCCAGGAATACATACTTACAAATACTGTAGGCAGGACTCATTTATGATAATCTGCACTGATGCAAAGACAGGTTAATATGTGTTAAAAGAATAGTTCAACATTTTGGGAAATACGCTTATTCACTTTCTTGCCAAAAGTTAAGAAGATTAATACCACGTATGTATGTTAAATAAGAAACTACAACCAGCGGCCACTTAGCTTAGCTTAGCATAAAGACTGAAAATGGGGGGAAACAGCTAGCGTGACTTTGTCCAAAGGTAATATCCACCTACCAGCACCTCAAAAGCTCACTAATTTACATGTTACATCTCGTTTGTTTAAGCCGCACAAAAGCCCAAGAGTAAAATTACAATTTGTGAATTTATGGGGTCTTGCTGGAGGATTTCTTGGCCGGGTGCTGTGAGTTCCTGGAGTCTCTTCCAGTTGGATTGCAACCTCACAGTGACAACAAGAATGCAGGAAGTCACTGCACCCGGTCAACAAATATCTCACACACACACCACAATGTCTTTTTTATGCTTCGGTTTTTGTACGAATTAAACAAATGAGATTTAATGTGTTAGTTAGTGAGCTTTAAGGGTTTTTTACACAAGTGCCCTTTTTTGTGTGCGATTAATTTGCATGTCAATATTTTTTGTTGTCGTTTTTGTCATGAGTACTTTCACACAGAATGCAAATATTACACGGCAAAAAAGCGACGTGACGTGTCGATTTGCTGAGCTTTCGCACCACGAATAAAGGCATCGACTAATCAAGTTGTGCGGAATCGACTATGTAGGAAACAACAATACCGAGGCTCCGTAGTCCGAACCAAGACGGCAAACTCCATTACTCCTTTCAACCTTGACAAAGGCAGCGCAGACCAGATCTGCTCCTTTCATTTCACAATAAAAGCCCTAGACATACAATATTCGCAGGCGAATATTTTGCATTTTCCTGTTGTTTATCCGTCATGCCCCTCAACCCTGTGTTGTGTTGTGTTACGTTGGGTGGGTAGGTGGTGTCGGAATGATGGACTATTTCTCTTTTAGCATTTCTCGTGTGGGTAGGAACAGTAAGTTATTTTAGGACAGCAGCTAGCTAGCTTTTCAGCTGTAACTGACTGCGCTAGTTTACGATATATGACCAATTTAGCATCATGCTTTGTAGTTGCATCTCAATAAGTCAGAACACTTTAGTTTAGAAAGAACTACATGGTTGAGCTTAAAACTACTACAGTTTGTACAGTGAAAATGACACTGAACGTTGTGAACACAGGACACGAACAAACAGACTGTAACGTGATGCAAGGGACACAAACAGTGGTCTCCTGGATGAAAGCCCTGTGCTTGTTGGACACATCCACCTCCCCTCTCGCCCGGTATGTCTCTTTTCGCTCTTTGAACATATATTACTCTGACTGAATGCAAAAACGTCAACATTCAAGGTATCCCTAGTTTGCAGAAACATTCAATGCCAACATTTTTTTCCTCGTGACTGTGGTGACAAACCCTATAGCCTACTGGCAGGCAGATTATTATTATTTTTTTTTTCGTCTCTTTGCCCCAGCTTTATATTTAACAGACAACCATGAGAGTGGTATCAATCTTCTCGTCTAACTCTTGGGAAGAAAGCAAAAATGTGTGTGGGATTTTTTTTTCAAAATGTTGAACTATTCCTTTAAAGGTATTGAAGTGACCCTGAATGGTTCAGCATATTATTCGTAGCCTACCGTCGCTGCGAACCTCCAGATCACCTCGATTCTGCTTGGTAGTGGATATGGCACTTCGCACAACATTTCGCTCCTGCTGTTCTCCAATACTGTAATTTCTCTAACTGACACAAACATATAGCCACCCACGTGCACATAGCAAGACACACAAACACACACACATGCACACACATACACACACACACACACACACACACACACACACACAGATAACATTCACAGGGGGGTAGCTCTAGCAGTCTGAGCCTTCCTTAATGATAATACTTAAGCCCAGTCTCTGAGGAGTGGAGTAAAAGTGATGATATGCTAAACAGTGGCTGTGCTGTACAGGGTTGATACGAATACCATCGTGTGTGGGAGTCAACTGTCACCTTGCATAAAGGAGCCAAGGACTTAAAGAGTACCTTGGGGGGTTCTGTGCAAAAGATATAATGTGTGGAAATAAAACCTTGCCTCGGTCTCTTTTTCAAATTTCGACTTGCCGCTAAGAGCATTTCAAGGATCAAGAGTGGATGCTTATGAAGGTGAGAATATAGTTATGTAAGGATGTGTCAAATCTGGATTAGTGCACCTTTTGTCCTATATGAAAATTGTGATGTAACAGTGTCACTAATCCAATATGTTGGATTATTAATACTCACTTGGACAGTCGAGAGGGAATTGACAGGAGTCGTACCTGCAGGCAAAACAGTTGTATACACCACCTGTAGACTGGAAAGCTCCTGGGTGCATGAAACAAGATATTTTGTTTCTAATGACAGAAATTATGATATTGAAGAGACAAAAAAAAAAGACACTAACCACATGGAGGGACGCATGCAGAGACTGTGAAAACAAAATAAGATTGTTAACTTAGACTACCACATTTTATTTCAATCAAATGAGTTGCCAACACCCAGAAGTATGAGGCAGTTCAACCTGACTGCTTCCTTTATTCTCCACAGTATTTGAAAGGCTGTAATAATGTAACTAGCTTATTACAGAGATCAGAGGGAGCTGTAATGACCTAATATGGGCCTTACTATAGATGAAAAGATGAAGGAAAAGGGGAAGAGACCATGTCTCACCTCTAGGCAGTTGGGAGGCAGCTACGATGAAATTGTCTGCTGCTCTCTGCAACCTTTCTTCATACACTGTGTCTGATGGATGGAGAGGAGGAGGAGGAGGAGGAGGAGGAAGACAGACAGAAATATTTGGCTCAACATATCCTGGTGAATTGCGTGCTTTAGGGCATTATTTTTAAATCTCTCATTTCTAACTCCCCTCCGTTTCTGGTGCTCTAAAGATTCATTTACTTGTGCAGTTATGTGACTATCAGAACAGGTGTTCAGCTACCGTCAGTTGTCTGTCGGTCGAAGTCGTTCAATATGGGTATGATCTCTGCACGCAAAATTTCTCTCAGTCTTCCGTCATAGCCTTCAGCTGGAAGAGGGACACATATCAGACAAGTATTAATGTAATGTTTTTGCTGAAGAAAAAAATGATAAAACATTATAAAAAACATAATTTTTTCTCACCCACTCTTCCAGCGCGAAAGACTTTTTGATTGTGGTTGAATATGCGGTCCAACATCCTGAAGCAGCGGTCCAAATTTACAACATTTTCCGTAGTCACATAATGTCCCCAACACAGGCGAAGACTTTCTAAATGTTCCATGAAGCAAATGTAGCAGCTTAGAGAGGTCCCAAACAGCAAGCTTAGACACACGAGACACAAAGCAGATGTGTACATTTTGCAGCATGAGCATCAGCCTCAAACAAAGGTTTACTGAATGATCTGTTTTTATTCAAATCAAATCAAATCAAATCCTGGGCTCATGGTGACCACACGTGTGGGAATTCCAGGGTTTTATATTATTCAGGAGAAGAATAGAATTAGAATTTGTATGTGCATATCCCACATGAAATTAAACGTAAGACTGTGAAAGTGTCCTGCTCGTGTTTCCTCAACACGCTTGGGTTTGAGAGGAGAGCATCACAGACTCCCCTCTATACTTCCCTCCATTCTATTGTCTCTCCCCATTTCCTGCTGCCTCAATGCACCAGTTTTACTGCAGAGCACAGAGATGGAGCGAGCCAAGGAGGGAGGCGGTGGTGGGGTGGTGGGGGATGTGGAGAGAGAGGGGCAGATGAAGAGGGAGTTAAATGCTTATGTAGTAGAGGGATAAAGTGGAAAGCGTGTTGGCAAGAAACCCCAAGACAAATATAAAAAGAGTAACTGGTGGTGTGGGGATGGCGAGACGAGAGTGAACAAAAGGATCATTAATAAAATACTGAACGGTGAGAAAGAGACATATTCTTGCTGGAGTTTAGACAAATTGAAAAGTAGTGGGGAAATAATGTTAGAGCAAAACGGAAAATGAAGCGATGAAGGAACAAAGAGAAGAGGAATGTAGGTGCCAGAGGTAAGAGAGGACACATAAGCGACAGACGGAGGCAGAGGAGGAGGAGGAGGAAGAGGGAACGGGACTACAAATCAAGTCGACTGCCTCATCACATCCTGTATCCCCCACTCGGTCTCCCATCCTCCTCATCCCACCCCCCCTCCCCCAACCCCTCTCCTCTCCTCCCTGGTCCCTCACTCCCGGTGCATCTCCATGGCAACCAGACAGGGTGCCTAATACATGAACTTAATATATTTCCAGTGGCAGGGTGAGCTGGGTACTAATGCATTCATCTGTCTCCTCACAGACAAGCCAATCAATATTAGGCAGAGTCTGCTCCAGGACTGCCAAAGTCAGACGGTCGGACGGACGTGGAAAATCCCAAATACGTGCGTCTGTGTGCATATAGAGCATGTGTTGCAAGCACTTTGATTAAAAAAAATAAATAAATCTTCTCACGAACATTTATAAAAGCATAAAATCTACTCATTCACATCTGTTTGTAGCAATTTCTGTTTAATAAAGTCAAAGTCAAAACTTGCCTTTCTGTAAGTTTAATTCAAACATCTGCAGACGGACCAGTGAGCACGGTCAACCGGGTGAGTTGAAAGCGAGTGAGCCCAGAAGAGAGGAGAAGCCAGTTTTTTATACACCATGCACACACTAAAACTTGCAAGGTCAGGGAAAGATAGATTAATCATTATCTCTAAGCTGGTACAGAACAACATCTTCACTGACAACAGGGCAATTTAGGACATCTTATCATCATCGTGACTTATCTCCGCAGTTTGTTATTTGTAGAGGATTAAAACATAGGGTCTCTTCACATTTTTGTGCTTACGCACAGTAACAGTCCACAGTATGACGTCTTTACCAGTACATGGTTATATTTTTCGTTATGTGGATGATGACACTCTTTTTCAATGAAAAGGGAATAATCTTCAGAAGATGTTTTCAATTACTGGTGCTTCATGTAAAAAACAGGCCATTTGGCTCTGTCTAGCAAAGATTTAGTGCATAAGTGGTGAAACTTATGCAAATTTAACACCTGTGGAGTCTTTTGGGCTGCACACAGAAAGACATTAATAAATCCACACATCACAACCTTTTTTTTGCCATATTTTATTAACATATTGAGGTAAAAAACAAAGCAACTTTTCCAGTACAAAGTACAAAACATGCACATGATGTGCCAATAACTCCACTGATTTTTGAAGGTGACATAAATGACGGGGTCACGACCCTCGGCTGTCTTCCTATTGGCCCCCCCTTGAGGGCTTTAACACAAAGCCAGCCAATAGAGTCGGCCCCCTGAGAGTGTCTGTGCTGCAGGAGGGATCTTCTTCTTCTTCTTCTTGATCATGACATGACAGGTAAACATACTGAAACTGTCAACACGCTGAAGAAACACACAGCTGGAGATTAAGATACATCAGAGCCAGAAGAAAACTGTATCATCTGAGGGTTTTCTTGTGTTTTAAGCATAGAATACCAAAGGAAACATTAAAACAGACGACTTTCTGGTGAAACAAATTATCATCATGTAATATTTTTGCGACAAAAATGCCCCTATTTTTGTAGGACGTTGAAACTGAATGCAGCCCTGTTCCCGAGGACCTCACCTGTGACCTGCTTTGACCTCACAGGTTAAGGGTCTCAGGGACAGAGGGGCATACTGAGAAATGAAAAATACACAGGGAGGGTTTAAACACGGAGCAATTTAAAGTACAAAAAAGCAACGCGGAGCTGAAACGTATCAAAAAGAAAGAACCGCAGAGTCGCTGCACCGAGACAAAGACATGACCTCATCTGACATTTGGATTCTGCGGCACCGACCGGTCTCCTGGTTTGCTGCAGATCACAAGCAAAACTGATCAGATCAATTAAAACATAATCGTGACATATTTGTCTTCATTCCATGCACACGAATCTTCCGCCTCGCAGTGCAGCAATGAGAAGAAGCAAAGTCACATTTTTCACAGCAAAGCTCAAATAATTTCAGCAATGCAGCAGTTGCGCACACTGTGGAAGAGACACAATTAATTTAGGAGAGACAATTCATTTTAAACTGTTGTTAAATGTCACGGGTGTTTTGAACATGATTTATTGAGCTGGCACTGACAAATTACAGCCTCTAATAGCTTTTCTGAGCTCAGCGAGCTGAGAGGGCTTTAAAAATCAACTTCATACGTGTGTAAGAAACATTAGAGGAATAACTACAGTCTAGAACATAACTTATATGTCAAAGAAAGGGACATTTATCTTAAGTCGTTAATAATTGCCCTAACCCTTTCCTCTATTTAAGACTCATACAGCAGCATCTTTGCCTAAAATGTAACTTATAAAAAGTGATATTTATCTTGAGAATTGCTGAGGTTTAATCCACTACAACTCCCTGAAAAGAACATTTGCATGGAGTTACAGTCGAGATGAATTAACAGGGATATGCAGTTCAAATATCACTTAATATTAATATGTCATACTATGATTTATTAGTCCAATCTTAAGAGCAAGACAGGATCCGTCTCGTGACTTACCAGTTAAGATGAAAAGAGAGCAGGACAAGGAGGGCACATAATCCACCTGTAAATTAAGTAAAATAATGACACTTTAGACAACAACATCAAACTGTAGTTCTTTTTTATAAGCCCAAACATATCAGTGTAAAACTTTCTGTATATTTTGGTGATGAAAGACAGAAAATAAATTGCGTAGAAGAATTAGAAGACAATGCCCCCCGCTGGTAGACAGACAGAATGACACATGCTGACTGGGGAAGACTGAATATGTTCATCTGTTGTGGAAAAGGAAAATTTTAACATTTTATGACTCATAAAAATGTGTTTTCATCGTGTAAAACACCTCACTGCGAACATGAATAAAAGGCGCAAGGCGCTTGCGTCATGTCAAATTGAACTGCATTAATGCACGTTACATATTACTTACAGTACAGGTAGACTTCATGACTTACAGGCCTCAACGATTTGGGAATATAGAGGTGTGATTTCCAGATCGTCTCAGTTAATGTTGCATGTGACAGACGTGGCAGACGGATCAGACCAGAGGGAATAGCACACATGTGTCATAACTTCACCGAGAAATGAATTATGGATTTGTCTGCGGTAGAGGTTTCCTTTTAGGTTTGTTTAAAATACTGTCATTCATGTCCGTTTCGATAAAACTAAACTGTGAGTTAATCATGCTAAAGCACCAGAAGCGCAACAGAAATGGAAAATCCGGTGTTGAACACATTCATGACAATTACAGCAGGTGTAAATGCATATTGTACAACACTGCCAGTCATAACATTTAAATTCCTTTGACAGCCGCTAATTTTTCTCATTTACCTGCCAGATGTTAAAAAAAAGAAAGAAAAGGTGATTATAAGGAGGTAAATTTCAGACACTTTTTTTCTTCATCTGAGATTTAAACATGCAGTGTTAAATAAAAGTGAGAATTAAAACAAGGTGCGAATCAAACATGAAACGTAGACATGACCTGTCGACAACGTGCAGCCTGGACTCTAATTGAGAGGCTTTTCAGTATGTGCAAACACAGTCACATTCATGCTACAAATATATACAGTTAGAAGAGTGCACACATGCATGCACATGCAGCAAAACATGACGGTCAAAGGAAAAGGATGTGAAGAATTAGTGATGAAAAAGTTTGAGATAAAAATGCATATCAGCTCTGCATACAACATAAACATGCAATCCTTAATGTGCATTCATGTGAGTGAAAATGACAAAAATAAAAATCACCTTACAGTCAGCCTCTTCTTTTCTTTTCTTTCCCAGTCAGTGTGAGTCTGTGTTTCCTCTCTCTCTCTCTCCAACGGTCTACGCCGGGGCCAGACAGAGAGCCCAGCGGCAGGTAGGTTACAGACAATAGTATTGATTCCATTATTCTGCTCTCTACCTACCTGCCTGACTAACGGCAACGTCTCTCTACAGCTGCTCACCTTTTGTCTCCGCAGGGCTGCCGTCACAGAGCTGCAAACAAGAGGAAAATAAAGAAGAGAGTGAAATAGCGTGCTTCACGTGCCCCGCTTATACACCAAACCTCCCCGGTGCACATGCTATCTAACACTTCCAGACGACACACTCATTCACCCTCCGTGCTGCATTCATGGTTCTCTAGTAGTCTCTCTTTGCTTTCATTGTACCTCAAAGTCTCCTCTCTTCCTTCCTCTCTCCCTCTTTTACACTCTCGAGTCGTCATCCTTCCATCTCCCCCTTTTTCCTCTCACGTTTTTCAAGCCTCACGTCTCTACTAGCCCAGTAACCCCCCCCATACACACACACACACACACACCAGTCTGTGAGCTACGTGTATGTGTGTGTGTGTGTGTGTGTGTGTGTGAACGTGTGAGAGATGGAAAGAGAGAGTGAATAAGAATGCAGCGAGTGCATGCATGTGTGTGTTTGCATGTGTGTCTACGAAAGAGAGGAACAGTGTGTGTGAGGGAGAGGGAGACGGTGGGGGGAGGGAGGTAGGGTGGCGGAGAGGCTAGCAGAAAGTGGGGATGGAGGGGGAGGGTCAGAATCTCTAATAGAACGGGAATAGAGAGAAAATATGAAGCCCAGGAGTCTCATGAACCTGAGAGCCTGACATTACTGCCTCCTCCTATGTGTACAGCAATCATACCATCATCACATTGATTACAGGATTTACGGTGTTGCTCCAACACGACTGTAAATTGCAGCCGGAGTGACATCAAGCGCACTAAATGAACCCATCGTGGAAAGCTTCGCCAATTACAAGAATGTGTCTTGATTATACAGCTTAAAGTTTGCTGTTTCGGTACAACCGAACTGATCCGAATAAAGGCTGTTTAAACACAATGAAACGGAATCAAAACCTGCATGCAGTCCCGTCCCCCACCCCGTCCCCCACGCTTTGTGTTGCATGCACAAACAAAGAAATTGCAACACTTTTGCATATTTAATGTTGTGTAATATTTTTCAGTTTTATTACATTTAATATTTCCGTTGGGTTGCTCCGTCAGTTCACATGTCTGAAGGCGGTCCGATTCTAATATTTGCGCTGCTCTCTCCGAGAGGACAGAGAGTTGCAGTTGTGTTCGTTGGATAACAGAATCATACGGCCCTGAGGGAAATTCAGAAATGAAAGTAAATCTAATTTAGACGCCCTGATTGGCTGTCTGTTCAGCGAGACGGAGCATAAACACCACACTTGATGTGCGAGCATCATTAATGGCCCTAAAGTGTTCTGACCGTGTTGTGCGACAGAGAATATCACCCATGTGTCACACGTTTAGAGCAAATGAGGGTAAACTAACAAAGAAAAGACTTACGAGGACACCTTTCTGATGGATCGCTTGTTAACACTCCCGCTAACAAAAATGAAGGTATGATATTGAGAAAAAAAAAAACACAGGGACAAGTAAGCACATCGATCTCTTGTGGCATTTAGTGAGAATTTTAAAAAGCCCTCTTGCTGAAAAGCAAGTACTGACAAACTACATATGATGGGAATCGATTGAGACAAACTCGTCTTCACCTTCTTTCAAAAAGGTTTCAGATGAGGCGTCGGTTTCATAAATATGCACGACGAGCATCCAACCTTTCAGAAATGTAGGTTAGAATAAAAACACTACGCTATACATTCATAACACCTCATGAATATTCATGATATACCCACACTGCCTATAGACTAGTCGGTGTCAAAATAGCAGCAGGTATTCCAGACGCACGGTACAGATGAATTTATTTCCTGCTTTGATCCTACTCTGTATAACTGTCTTATTCACAGCTCCGATGCACTACAGGACTCTTCACATCCTCCTCCGTAGCTGCAATCACACTGTAATGCCATGCCACCTAAATTTGCATAGAAACAACATGCTGAATGTGTTAACAGTATCTGCTATGATGTGTGTGCTGCACCGTCCCTTTGCACTCAATGCGAGCTCCTGTGCAATATGTGCTTGCGCAGCACATATATCCCATCTGATCCCGCATTAATGTCGCTGAGACAAATTCCTGTACATTTACAAAACTTAGATTCTGATGTGAATAGATTATAGAGTGCAGGAGCCTCTCTCCTCTGTCTGTCCTCTTGCTGGAATACTACATTACAGCATGGCTTTCTGAGACTACCTGGACGCCAATTTGACTTAAAAACCAAGAAAAAGCAGCTCTCTCGGAGCATGAACAGTGTCCGAACCTGAGTGACAAATGCAGAATGTCACAGACAGGTGTGTGTGTGTGTCTGGGTGTGTATGTGTGTGTGTGTGTGTGTGTGTGCCTGCGGCTGCACTCTGCAGTGCCACTGAGAGACAAAGCACTGGGAGTGCTTCACAGGGATGACATCATCAGTCTGGGATGGTGTCTGCCTTGTCTGTTTTAGGATGCTCCAGTTCTCCGTTACCATCCCGAGAGATTGGAAACGGCATCGTTTTTTGGCAGCCCGCTCCTTCTCATCGCACCTGTTTTTATAAAGTAGCGTATGTGTGCAAAGGCAAAAACAGGGTAAACCGTGCTTTAAAGAGCGATGTAGGATTTTTTTTTTGGGTGCTTCAAGGAAGCCATGATGCTTTACGTTGGGAGAGGTTGTGGCGTTTTACTCACAACGCATATGTGCATGTGGATGTATGAGAATGTATAACAATCTGCTCTCACATATGCACAGTGTGCAGCATCTGCCACGCTGGAAAACGAACAATCTTTGCCACATTGGTGTATGAGAGAGGGAGAGAGGATGAGGCAGGGCAGATAGCTCTTCCTCCCATGTACATTATCCTTGCCCCACACACCTTACAACTGTCAGACGTTCAGCTGTCTCTTCTGGCAGGGGAGCAGCGTTTGTGCGGTGGATGATAAAGAACGCTTCGACTGACAGTGCCGAATCAGCACAATTCTGATATATGCCCCCCTTTTTCAGGAGGGGAGGAGAGCCGGCTATAACGCACTGCAGATGGCTGCTGTCTCAACCACCAGTCTGACATACTGAGGGGAAGGGGAGGAGTGGGAGGAGGAGGAGGGTAATGAAACTGGGAATATTGTGTGATAGTGTGTGCTGGCGTGGATGCAGGGGACTGCACAAAGTGGTAACATGGAAGTACAGTAGCAATAGCATGTGTGTGAAAGTATCCTCTACCTGTTGTAACATACAGTAATACATGGATCTCACCAATTACTGCCAAGCACAGGCAGGGAGTCCATGATCTCCATAAAGAGCCTGTGGATAATGTATGTGACTCGTGTGATTTATATGTTGTGATCTAAGCTAATGCGATAATAACGCTTTAATGACGCTCATTTCTTTAACGCATTAATGCAACTTGCAATTTTTAGGTTGTAGAGGGCTCAGTTTTAAGGCTATAGTGAAGATAGCGGTATCATATTATATGAAACTAGAAAACGTAAAGAATCTATCGGCACCAATCATGTCATACTAGCTTGTCGTAAAAGAGGTTATATAACGCTCCAAACTTACACGAAATCTTGGCGAGGAAAAACTGGCATGGCCATTTTCAAAGGGGTCCCTTGACCTCTGACCTCAAGATATGAGAATGAAAAGGTGTCCTATGGGTACCCATGAGTCTCCCCTTTACAGACATGCCATCTTTATGATAATCACATGCAGTTTCGGGCAAGTCAAAGTCAAGTCAGCACACTGACACACTGACAGCTGTTGTTGCCTGTTTGGCTTGAGTTTGCCATGTTATGATTTGAGCATATTATTTTATGCTAAATGCAGTACCTGTGAGGGTTTCTGGACAATATTTGTCATTGTTTTGTGTTGTTGTTACTTGATTTCAATAATAAATATATACATATATTTGCATAAAGCACTCCAATGTCGATAAGACTATTAAATACTTGACAGATCTCCCATTAAGGTACATTTTAAACAGACGAAAAATGTGTGTTTAATTTGCGATTAATCGCGATTAACTATGGACAATCATGCAATTAATCACAATTAGATATTTTAATCGTTTGACAATCCTAGTTGTGTGTGTGTTTATTAGGGACTGTATGGAAATTATTAGGGAGGGGGTGGGGGGGGCAGAAAAGAGGGCGAGTTATCCAATTTTTCTTTTTGCTGAAAGGACAGGTAGTTAACTTTTTCTCATCCCAGATTCCCTTGTGAGATTTATTCTTAGAAAAAAAATGAGTCTTTAAGTTGCCTGCTTGGCCATATGCAGAGGAAAACAACAGTGTCTCAGAGCTTTACCTTCAGTAATTCAGTGACTAACAGTTTATTTAGCAGCCCTTTTTCTCAAAACTAGGTAGGGTCAGACTTAAAGAAAACAACAAAAATAACTGTCTTATGTTTACCATAAATATATTGTCTTGATGTATTAAGGGGGTATTGCCTTTATTCCCAGTCAAAGGAGGGGTCCAAACAAAGTATTAATAAAATAAACTAAAAACTAAAATGAAGCCCCCCTCCCTCCACTAATAATTTCCGTAAAGTCCCTTATCTGACCTCGAAGTACGATCTTGGATAAAAATAAAATGGAAGCTCAGCATCCTCTCCTTAAGGTATTTCTGCTGCAGTAGGAAATACCGATTGCCTGTCAAGCAGCAGGTGGTCCTCCTGACAAACATGTCCAGTTGCTACAAATATTGCACACAAAATAACAGACAGGCTATTGCGGGAAGTTAGACAGATTTCATGAGGACTTCGCCCAAGGTGAGAGAGTCTGATTAGACCTTGAGAGGACAGACGCTGTCGCAGTTGAAGAGGACGAGTCACGTCATTAACCACTGGGAGATCGTCTCGCGCAGTAACAACATACTTACCTCTCTGCTGGTGGCACATTAGACGTGGCAAGGAGTGACTCCGCAGGGAAAGCTAGAAGGTTGTACAGTTATCTCCGTGCTGTTTATTATGCGAAACCATACAACCAACTACCTCACACTGCAGAGCACAAGACTGTAGAGCTGCTCTCCAGACAAGATCTTCACCAGCAGGACGAAGGTGTCTGCGTACTCTACATATACACCTGTCTGGCTCCTGTCTACCGGTCGGCCCATTACCTCACGCCTCACTTCAAACCGTTAATGTGCTCACTAAATCATTTCATTGGTGGTGTGTGTCTATTCTTGTGTTAGATTACGGTAAATAAATTGGACTGTTTTTTCTCACTTTGTGGGAAAAGAGGAGTTTGGTTGCTTAAAAACATGAAATTGGTAGCAAATCTGCAGTCATGACTGGGTTGGGAGGATCTACTGTATACTGAGGGCTGCAATGACCATGATGCAACAGGGATGGCTGCAGTGGAGGAGCTCAGGTTAAAGGCTGCACAAAAGGCCTGGAGGTAAGTTATGTAGAGCACCAGGAGTCTAAATCACATACATGCAGATAGATGCCGGTGGAGGACAAAGATGAGGCAGCTGACATGATCAAATGTACTGTAGGAGGACTGGATGGAACAAAATATGAGACACAAGTAGTGTCAAAACTGCTGCTCTGAAATGTGACAACATTGGAACAGACCTATGAAAATCAATTTCCACACATCTAAGCCTCTCGTGCAGGTGTGAGTACTACAAAGGCTTCATTTCCAATGTTCATTCATAGTATTTCCATCCATTTCTTAGGAGTTGTTGCCCTCTACTGGTGACTGTGCAAACTCCCGCTCACTTCTCTATCCTACTTCCCATCTGAGCATTGTCATATACAGGATGTTATAAGTACACACAATCTCTCATCACATCCTGGAGAGCAATGATTAAAATCTTCCTTCCTAAACATTTAAAAACCAGCAGCCATTATTGTGTCCAACTCATTATTAAACCATATTGTTTGGCTTTGCACTCTCATACATTCACACACACTGCAGCATTTCATCCACATCAGCTGTCTGATTCTACTTAATAGCTGACAGGTTTTCATGAGAGTTAAATGCCATCTGCCGTAACACTGTCATCACCATCAAGTCTGCTGTCAGCTGTGATATCTAAATCTGGGTGACTTCTGCTCCGCAGCCAAAAATGAATTTCCTTCACGTCACTCCGAGTGAAAAAAAACAACAACCCATAAACTAAAACTTCTTTCGATCTGCGGATCTTCTCTGTAGGAGTCGTGATTACTGTGCTCTACAGTACCACGTCTGCTGGCACAATGCTACATTCCAGCAGCTACAAGGCAGGAGTGTTACATTACCCTGAGCACAGACTCCGACGTAACTGGGGCAAGATGATATGCTATGTAAATGCCTTTTAAACCTGCAGTAGGCAGAATGTTTTTGGCATCATTGGGAAAAAAATTCCATAATAACCTTTCGGCATATTGTAATTCAAGTGTTGTAAGAGACTTCTGCCCCTCCTCATGGCTCTG
Organism: Sebastiscus albofasciatus; assembly: GCA_916701655.1. Lineage (NCBI taxonomy): Eukaryota > Metazoa > Chordata > Actinopteri > Perciformes > Sebastidae > Sebastiscus > Sebastiscus albofasciatus. The sequence continues at coordinate 65,477 of CAKAOI010050385.1, forward strand.
TTTTCAGGCTTTAAAAAAATCTAGCCCATGACGGGAGACTTTGGCCAATCACAGGTCATTTCCAGAGCGAGAGCGTTCCTATTGGCTGTTCTCCGGCTGGTGGGCGGTGCTTGGTATTTCCTCAAATGATCTCAACATGGCTGCCGGGTCACTTCTCATTTTACAGCTTAACAGTACACTACGAGATGTTTCTGAAAGCATTTGAGGTGAGAAATAAGCATTACAGTAACAGAATATTGATTCATATTTGATCAGCGCTGCCTAGTTTGACCGTTTGATCGGAGTTCGAGACTGATTGACAGCAGGAGAGCATAGACAGCAGCTGGACGGCAGGCTCCAGCTCGGCTTTGATTGGTTGTTTTCCTCCGGTCTGTGAAATCTTGCAGATGCCATTAGGAGCATCGGAGGACACAGAGGCACATGTTTTTTTTCAGATTACCTGTCTCATGCACTACTTTCAGGATATAGTCACCATTTTATAAAAATAAGTTTTTTTTTAATCATATTTGCTCCATTTCTTCCCACTGCTGCTTTAAAGAATTTCAGCAGACCCTTAACAAAAACAGAAATATATTAACAAATGCTATCAACATAAAGATGATTTCTGAATTACAAATATGTTAAGGAGTTAAAACATCTTCTGAGTCTGCAACACTGACAAAAGAGCGCGGTATGTGGGAGCTCTGCAGTCTCTGCATGAAAACGCTGCTTGGCATGTGGGATTTAAAAGAATCCATCTTCCAACAAAGGAGCATTACAATACAGGAGTTCAGATCACAGACCGCACCTATCTTTTCTGCAGACCTCGTGTTGAACGGTGCAAAGTCCGCGAGAAAAGACAGACATAGAGAGGAAGAAACTAGATCTTAAAACCCTTTAGCCAATCGGGCAACATGCTGGTTTAACCGTAAATATGTTGCCAGGTGATTCCTATTTTCTCTTTCTTTCTTTTTTGGTATGTGTTTCGGGTCCTATAATCCTCCTCCGTCTGCAGCTCCCAGTCCCTTTCACTCTCCTGTCCCAAAGTGCCCCCCTCCTTCCCTCCTCTCCTCTCCTCCCTCTCTTCACTCACTCAACCTTTTCTCTGCTTCAGCCCTCATGGGTCCCCATTTCCCGCCTCTTACCCTTTTAACCACCCTCTGTCTTCATACCCCCCTCCTGCCTCCTCTATCCACACACGCCGGGCCGGCCTTTTTTCATACCCAAAGACTCCTCTACTTTATACCAAGCGTCTGCAATATTTTCACAGTCAAATCACGCAGAAATGCAGTGTAATTGTGCCAATGTCAGCTATCCTTCTCCCTCTCCCGCTCACTCCGCCTTTAAGCAGGCCTGCTGTCTGAGTGTCTAAACAGCGAAGGACTACTCCACCATGACAGACGTCTGGGGTGAATCATAAATGGGGCGTCTCGCTTCCAAGTTCAAAATTCCTCTCATTCTTGATCATCGTCCACATACAGTGACACACATTGGGATATCACTTAATGGTTACAGTCCTTAACGTAAAAGATTCACTCGTCAGCATAAGACAATTTCACCTTTGACGTTTTTATACTGTATGAAATTAAAATGATGTTAAAGATGGAAAATATTTCAAGGTTCAACGTAAAGCACCGGCTGATTTTCAACATGTGTCAAAGCGGCCCAAATTTCTAAATCAAATATCTGTGTATCACCTCTGCCAACATAAGAAAATGAGGGTAACATCGCCATAATGTCACGTTTGTAATTTTCGAGAGTAACACTTTGATCTGCTGAAATATGCGTGTGTTTTTTCCCCCAGGTGAGAGCAATGCTCTATCCTACACTAATCTGCTTTGGTTGACGCCAGCCTCACATAACAAGATGGCAAAATGAATGTTGCCATGGGAACCTTTTGCCTGGCAACCCAAACAGCCTGGCAACTAGCCAAACTGTTGCTATGGCACAGCTGTCAATCTACGTACGCTGGGATTGGTGTGCGACTGGCCTGTCGTTGCTCCGCCCTTTCAAAGTTTCCAATCAAATGCACGATGGAAGAATTTATCTTTGGTTTTAAAGCAGTGGAGGTGTGTGTGTGTGTGTGTGTGTGATGGTGGTATCTGGTAAGAAAAATGGATTGGCCAAATAAAGCAGCACAGAAGCATCCTACTGTGAAATGTGGTTGCGTCTTCAAAAATACCATCATTCTATTGGTATAAAATCTCATTTTAGTCAAGTCATAAATTAGTTTGGGATCTTAGCGTCTGGTCAGCGAGAGCATCACAGAGGACTGATAATTATTTGATATTTAACTGACTGTGTGCAAGCGATATTTAATTTTTGGATAATCATGATTACATAACTTTTAATTACCTTGCGAGATCATTTCTTACACAAATCATTCAAGGACGAATAATCCACTTTGGATAAAAGGCCTAAAGCTCCTTTTAGTTATCCCAATCTATTATGTTCGAGGGCTTAAATTAGTCAACAAATGTGTATGTGCGTTTGCATTTTCGCAGGCTTAGTCCTTGGCTTACAGAGATAATGAATGAGTTTTGAGAGTAAGGACACTCTTCGCTACTTCGCTGACCTACAAAATGAAAACACGAAGGCACCTTTGTCTGTTATTGTAACAGACTTTAGCTTTCAAATACTTTACCTTCTGCATTGACATTAAAACGAAGTGTATTTCAGTCAATATTTTTGTAAACACAGGCAGAAGAGCACTGTGCCAGATATCTATTAGAAGACTAAAAGGAGCTATGTAAATGCATCTGTGTCAACAGTTTATAATGACACAATACACACGACTGAAGCACTGAACACGAGTGTTGGACAAAGATCCAGGCTGCAAATGAAAAAATATAAATGTTTGGACATTATACTGCTGTATGTGTTCATGATATTCTGACAGTCAAAGGTTTGAATCATTGAATCATCGCCCAATATTTCATTTGTGTGTATATCAAGGAAGGACAATACAGACAAACATTGTTCCACAGGAAGAAGAAATGCAACAGATGCTAAAAAAAAATAAAAAATAAAACTGATACAATATAATAGGTAAAACAGACGATGTGCATGTTTATGCATGTGTGTATGTACTGTACATGACTCTGTATGCACTGACATTAACAGATGTGACAGTGACAAGATGGATAAGTGAAATATATAATATAGAAATATTGTTACCTTGAGATCACTGCCTTGTCAAAGTGTGCCAGGGGTTCCTCAGACATGAAGCGGAGGCCAACTGAAACACACACAGAAACACACACACACACACACAAAGGTCAGAGGGAGCTGGCCTCGTGAATAGAAAGACTGTTTAACCAAGAGGTCACAGGTTCAATCCCTGCAACAGCTGAAGTGTCACTGGACAAGACCATGAAAAGCTACCGACTTACTTGTGAGCTGCTCTAGAGAACAGCCCCAAAAATATAACACGCACGTCACTTTTGAGGGCATTTTAAAGCAGAAAAATATGTATAGCTTTTAATCCTGCTGTATTTTAATCTTTACAGTAAATCCTGTGCATCTCAGGCAGCATCTAATCTACAGAATCAAACTATTCACCAACAGTGTTCAGGATTTCTGCTCTTTCTGTAGTGTGGACACTATATTGAGGGCTATAGCGTTTTGATGTCAGTATTTAGTTATGAGGAATGTAAAGGATATAAGTAAGGTATCCACCAATAGGCAGAACAGGGGTCATCATAAACTGAAAGAATCAAACAGCCGCAGTCAAAGTGATGCAATTAGACAATCAATTATAGTCACATAAAATAGAACATGAGAGATGAATCAATGTCTAACTTTTGTAATAATTGACATGCAGCACAGAGGGACTAACAGTGCAAAAAGCTATTCACGCTGCAGAGTAAATTACATTGTAATTAGCCTAATTTAAAAAGCGGCACTTAACGCTCAAATGTTTCGCTTTGCTTCTTGAGTGCTGCCATTAATAAATGTTTGGATATTTACAGAATTATCCCGACATGATTGAGCTTATTGTGAACGTTAGCTATTACTGGGGACAACTCTATTGGACGAGATGATTAGTGTTTCCAACGCTTCAAGGCATCGGGGATGGATGTTGCTGGTGGCACACGGTAACATAAATTCTGTTTCATGCTTATTTTTTTTCTGTCTAAGATTGTTTGGATAAACATTTGAGGGCGTTTAAATCTTGATATCCGAAAGCAATCTCAATGCACACATGCGTTCTGCAGAGTGGACAAAGCGATGCACCAGCTTGGAGAGCTAAGCCTCCTGCTCCGGTTTGATAAATATAACTTCAAAAGAAGCAGCCAAACAGCTTTAGCTGGCCGACTGCACAATGAGCATAATAACTCCCCACCCCCTGGGAGCTCCAGCCTAGTTCATTTACCCTTGCAGAGCGCTGCCATGTCTGTATGTGCACATGTGTCTTTGTTTCACTGCGAGCCTCTCGGAGGCTCCCCACCTTCTGCTCTGTACAAAGCGGATGTATAGAGGAACCTTTTGGACCCAATTTTTACAGAGGAAATGCATCCCCCCTCCCTCTCCTCCCTTCTATTTGCCCCTCACATGTAATGCCTGATTGACCACAGCACCCCTTAAAGAGGTCAAAGGGCAGACAAAACAGTCTGGTGTCATGGCAACCTGTGTGCCACCAACCAGAATGGTGAGGGGGGAAAGTAGGGGGGGTCCAATGAGCTGTCAGTTAAACCTTTGAGAATGCTGCCTTGTGTTTAGGCTAATGTGTGTACGACATACAAACGCATATACGCACACATAATGCACCTGCACTATGAAAAGCACCCTCCTAATGTGCACTCCAGAATAATCAAGCCGAATCCCACCACGCAATGCAGATAAGTGTAGTACCTATCAGAGTATCAGATGGTGCGCATGCTGATGTGCGTTTGCTGCACGTGCAGGTGCACGCGCCTGCGAGTGTGTGTTGTTCTGTGTGCACCAGGAGACACTCCTGTGTAAAAGGTTCTTTGTGACCGCTCGATGCAGTGGCAGTGTTTACGTGATGGGGGAGGGGGGCTAACGGATAAATGGGAAGCAAATGCATTCAGATCAATACTAAGCTGAGAGAGGGTGAGTGGGGTTGAGAAGAGAGAGTGGAAGGTGGTGAGTAGAGAGGGAGGGGCCACTAGAGGGACTGATTAATCATTCCTGTATTGTTATTGACTTTCTGTTAAAGGGGGTGAGTCAGACTCTGAATTATGTGTTTGTGTGTGTGCGTATGTGTTGCACCGTACTCAATGAGAGCACAAAGTCATCAATTACGGTCCTAGACTTGCCAAAGGTTTGGCACTGTAGCCGGTTTAGTCGTGCTCCGACTACTTTTTTCATTTCCGGTGTGTAGTTACAACTTCTAGGCAGTTAGTTTGCATATTTAGCGCAACAACCGTGAAAGATTTAATTATTCATGTTTTGTAAAAAGAGCTAATATGCTGTTCCAGTTTGAACAGGAACAGGGAAGCGAAGGAGGCGAACAGGAAATCCCCTGTGAGGAGTTAATGAGGAGCTGACGACCGAACAGACACAACAGAGAGGGAGGGAGGGAAGGAGGGAGGGAGGCCGCTAGAGGTGGAGGAGGGGAAACGCTGCCCTGACATCTGACCCTCTGGCTTTGACCTTGTTCATTGTCTGAGAGGGCAGAGAGTGGATACACCTGAGGATCGGCCACATGTAAGCACATACACACGTGCACATGTGACATTTTAAAAAGATACTTTGCAGCTTAGTCCTTTAAACCACACAGCCAGCAATGCTCTGCCCGATCCACACCAAAACCCCTAATTAAATAAATAAAATTGACATAATTAGTTTTCAATTATAACAGCACGACACCAACGTCAGACGTTGCCACAGGCAGTGTTTCCCTCTAATTACAAACCTTTTAAAAACAGCGACTTGTCAGAGGACGGCGGGCCAAGCTAAATGAATGGAAACCCCATTCAGTGTTACCTTGAACTTGAACAATGAGTCTGGTGTTTGTGCTGGGGCCACTTCCTGACCTTTCCATCCCTCTGTGGAAGCAACCAACCGCAGCCTCTCCTTTCATCTTACAGATGTGACCCTGACGACCCGCGCCGACCAAAGAACAGCCGGTAACGGCAGGTTTTATTTCCTACTACTGACTTCTGAATCTTTGACTTGTAAAAAATGTGCTCTGATATCTTATATACTGATGTGTAATGTTTATAGACCATAACTTCATTTCAACCAGTTGATACTAGCCATCAGACTGGCTGCATTTTTATTGCTTAGGAGCTGTTGATGTGACTGTTGGTGCCCTGAACCACGAGGTTCATTTTCTAATGATTCACTGAGCAGACAGACAGTAAACACAGATGATTCCTCCTCCTCCCCTTCACCTTCCTTCATCCTCCCATTGCTCCAGCATCAAACCCTTCCCTCCTCCCTCAGACGTTTTCTCTGGCGCGTTTTCACCCACTTGTCTCTACATCACAGACGGCCTGTTTCTTTACGCCTCCATCTTTCTTTTCCCCTCTTTCTTCACACCGTACCCACCTCTTCTCCTCTCTGTCTGGCACCAGAGAGCTGGCACACTCGAGGGTGTCGTTGTGTGACACGGGCAGCTGACACCTCCGGCGCAACTGCAGAGCATGTGTATCACCGCAGAGCATAATGGAAAGCCTTGTGAATGCCATCAATATGTTGCAAGAGGGGATGTTGTGACACTTCAAATCACTTGACCTTCAAACTTCTTTTTTAGACTTTTTAGGGCTACAGCAAATTATTATTTTTTTATTTTTTTATTCAATTAATGCATATTTTTTTCAAAATGACTGGTAATAATTGTTCTAGCTTTAAGATGTCCAAAAATTGTAAAAATGCCCATCATTAGTTAAGAGCATTGAATTACTTGGTTTGTCTGACAAACAGTAAAAAAAAAAAATATATATAATTTATAGTATAATTAATCTGTTTAAGAAAATACACAGATCAATACCACTCATGAATAAAATGTACCAATCAGCATATCTAAAGTTCACTAATTATGTTTTAATTAGATTTGTTTAATCAGTAAAAAAAAGGGTGCTGGTAGGCATATTTTATTGCCTTTAGAGAGAGCCAGGCTAGCTGTTTTCCACCGTTTACAGTCTTTGTGCTAAGCTAGGCTAAGCTAAGCTAACCGGCTACTGGCTTTAGTTTTTTATTCAACTGACAAATTTGAGAGTGGTATCAATCTTCTCATTCAACTCTCGGAAAGAAAGCAAATTTTGTGTATTTCCCAAAATGTGGAACTATCGCTTTAAGACTAGCTGTTTCAGCTTAAATTGAGATGTTCGTTTTTCTTAGACTTCAATTGAGACAATTTCAAAAACAAGAGTGGGTTTTCTGTCTCTGTGATTCTTGTCCTGATTTAACCTAAGCAAGACGGCTATGTGACAATCCTAACGTCTGATACGACACTGAAGACAGTGTGATTGTGTGTGTGTGTGTGTGTGTGGATGGTGACTGTTTCCTGGTCCACAGTTGAACTACCTCATGAGAAGTTATGAATAGACAATGTTTGGTAACATCAACAAAGCCCGTTCCTCAGGAACCTGCTCCATAAATCATACATGACTGACGTACTGAAGAGGACACGACGCCAGCGGTAAAGAGAGAGCTGTGCTAGAATTATCACACTCACTTTCACCAACCCCCAACTCCTGAGGCTCTTAAGATGCCTGTGAGACATCTAAAGAGCCTGAGAGGAGAGGGGAGATGGAGAGGATCAAAACTTGAGACAGAACATAGAAGAAGAAGACGAGACAGAAGGAAGGAACGTGGCGATAAAGACGGAGATCAAATGTAGAGGGGAGACGGAAGAGACAGACGCGGGGAAAGAGGGGAAATGAGGGGAACGAGATAGTTTGGCGAGGTAAGAGGCAACGCTGAGACCTACTAATGCAGAACTGAGGAATTCTCACTGCTGACTCCAAACACATTCCTACAGCCTGCAAATATTAACCCCCACCTCCCCACCTCTGCCTCCATCTGAATGCACGAGGCAGCCACCTGGGCCCTCAATGAGGAAACTATTCATTGATATCAATTCGGTTACTAGAAGAGAGTCTGACACTGCAGTGGTGGAAGGAAAACAGAAAAAATCATTACTATATTCAACGCGGTAGAGCTACACTCCACACATGGTCATCACCAAGGCAAACTTCTTTCATGATTGACAAGTGAGCAGTCTGACAGAATAGCAAAATATCCAAGAAGTGAACCAACCTTTTTCTGAACCAGGTGTTGTCTCGCTGCCGTTTACAATTAAGTTTGAGATTTGCTCCTAAGTCTTGGTCATATTTGACTGTGGAGATATCATTTTATTAATTAAATTGGGAGAATTCATGGGTCTATTGTGGATTTGCAGCCCCACTTTGGGATTTAGACTGATCAGATGCAGATATTTATATAAATACTTTACATGCTGTAGCTGTAAACTTCATCAAATTATTTAATCTATGACATTTACTGAAAATTGTGTCTTTTAGTAACCATTCAAAGGTCAATAAAACAGCAGTTTTGTGAATCTTAAAGGTCAAGTTACCGCTCAACTGATACTAACTGATAATTTATCTATTTTTTAGATTACTTTTGGAGTATTTTTGGCCCTTAATTAATAGTATTTGGTCACAAGGTAGACAACTGGGGACATTGCAGTTCATGTGGTTAACGTGCTAGCAACTAAGCCACCATGATGCACTAATACTGGATTTTTGAGGCCGATATTGACATTGAAAGTTAAGTAAAAAAAATTATGATATTTCAGCAATTTTTTTCTACATAAAACACAAAACATAAACAGATATCTTTGATAAGTATCACGCACTTTTAAGAATTGTGACCAAGATACTGTATGTACTGAGCGGGACATTTTACAGTTGAAAAATTAACTTGAATAAACTTGTCCGTAATCTCTGGTGGATAACCTATGTAATGGTGACACTGTTTCTGTACTACCTCAAAGATATCTTTGGTATTTCTGTATTGCAATATCTGTGGTACGCCAATATTGGCCAAGATTTCGATCAGGTAGCTCTACTTCAATCTGTTGTCCAAGTGCTGTGTGAAGTACATAAAGAGCATTATAACAAGAGCAGGTGTGAAAAATAACAGCAAAAAGATACTATTGATCAGTAGTGGAAGTAGTATTTAAATTGTCTACTTTAGTAAAAGTTGCAATACCTCACTTTACAAATACTCTGTTACTGTTAGAAGTCCTGCATTCAAGATTGTACTACTGTACGGAAGTATTAGTGAGAAAATATCCTTGAATGTCTTGTTATGCAGAATTGCCCTTTTGTTACAATATTTTGTATTTTATAATATTGGATTATTATTGTTGTTTATGTATAAACATGGAAGGAGCATGTTAATGTAGCTGGTCGAAGTGGAGCTAATTCTAAGTATTTTATGTACCTTTGGGTAGTTTAATCTATAACAATGCATCATATTTCACATGATAATCATATGCTTTATAAGCAATTAGAAAGCTGTCAAATACATGTAGTAGAGTAAAAAGTACATGTCGAATTTTATAAAATTCTATACAGCAGAGACAAAAGCATCTGCAGTAGAACTGTAACGATTAATCAGTTAGTTATCAGCTATTAAATGAATCACCAACTATTTTGAAAATGGAAAAAAAAGTCAAATTTCTCTGATTCCAGCTTCTTAAATGTGACTTTTTTCTGGTTTCTTTACTCCTCTATGACAGTAAACTAAATATCTTTGAGCTGTGGACAAAACAAGACATTTGAGGATGTCATCTTGGGCTTTGGGAAACACTGATCGACATTTTCTTACCATTTTATGACATTTTATACATCAAAAAACTAATCGATTAATCGAGAAAATAATCAACGGGTTAATCGACAATGAAAATAATCATTAGTTGCAGCCCTAATCTGCATTAATCAACTATCTCACACTATATCGACAGCATCACCCAGCCACTGACAATACTATCAAGACATGCACCTCCTGCAACGGGAACACAATCCAAGAACTTCACATCAGACAGTTGGAGATTTAAACTGATAAAGCTTTGTGCGACGGAGAGAAACATTATCTGCACCTTGCTTATAGTAGAAAAGCCCTATGGGTATCCAGATGGAACTCGCTCAGCTCCAGCCCCATGTCCTAGAGAAGGCCGACAAACACTGATGCAACTAGAGCATCGAGTCTGGGGGGAATAGCTCTCGCTCAGACCGTGAGAGCGCGTTAGTACATCCACAACGGTCACATGGTGCAGCGCTTTCTCTCTACGTCGGACCCTGCTGCCTGGTGTGTGTGGCCCTTTTTTCCCCCGTCCCTTTCACACCAGAGCTACATAATTGATAGCGAAGGCCGAGTTATGTTTTATAAAGTGAAACACATTAATGGCTTCCTCCGCACTCTAAAGTGTAGATGTGCTGGGATCAGTAAGTGGCGGCCTCAAGTTGAAGAGGCTTTAAATAACCGATAGATCCATTGTCAGTACTATAAGCCAGGGTAATCCATTATTTCTGCCAAAGTATTCAGTATTGTTATAGAGAAGCTGTGCTTTGGAGATGTAATGAATGCCTCAAATACTAAATATGCTTTAAGTCTTATGATATTAAAGACTATCTTAATGCTGCAACAGCAATGAATGGCATTCATTCATTAAAAGGGTTATTATTCACTGTTTTCAATTTGTTAAAGAAAATGTTATAATAATAAAAAAAAAGAAGATCAACATTTGATTTATGAATTATGCACAACCCACCAATTTAAATAGCTGGTGTATTACATTGATCTTAAACTGTAAATTCCTATCAAGGAATTTGTCATTAGCATAACACAATATTCAAATAATCAGTGGTCAGCGCTGCAAACTATCAGCGGGCTATCATCTAGACAAGTACCAGAACATGTAATCATAGGATTTAATGATTTAATAGCACAAAACTGAACATATATTGAAGTTTTTTTTTTAAAAAAAGTGGTTTGATACCAAAAGAAAGTCTGTCGGCAGTCAGGTGTATTTGGGCCACAGGAGACAGACAGACAGCCTCTAAACTGCTGAACTGGATGAGCGCCGTGGATACATAACTGTAGTGGCTAAAGTGCCACATCGAGCTCCCACTGCCGGATAACATCACACCAATCACTAATGCAGGCATCAAGGTCAGTATGCGGTACAGTTATCCTGCATGGGTGTTAGTCTAGTGGAGCAAGAACAATTAGTCAGAAATTGACAGAAAATAAATCGGCAACTACATTAATAGTTGATTAATAGATAAAAGTGGCAACAATTCACAGGTGCTGACTTCTCAAATGAATATTTGCTGGTTTACGGTGATAGTAAATTGAACATCTTTGGGTTTTGGACTGTTGGTTGAACAAATTAAACATTTTAATCAAATAATCAGGAAAATATTTGGCAGAATAATTGATAATGAAAATAGTCCATGCACCATATTATCTACTGATGCAATATCAACTGTTATATTTGTTTCCTTTGGCTCTAAACGGTCTTGAAAATAAAATTGGGAACTTTTGCATTTGAATTACTTGCTCTTTATTTGCTATTGTAAATATTTCTCCCAATTGAGACTGAGGAGGAATAGCTCCTCCTGAATAGCATCAGCAATGAATAAGGAGTTTGATTAATTGGTATATTAAATTAATCACCAACTATTTTGATAATCAATTAATTGTTTTTTAGTAATTAAAAAAAAGTCTAAATTCTCTGATTCCAGCTTCTTAAATGTGAATATTTTTCTGGTTTCTTTACTCCTCTATGGCAATAAACTGAATATCTTTGAGTTGTGGACAAAACAAGACATTTGAGGACGTCATCTTGGGCTTTGGGAAACACTGATCGACGTTTTTCTCCATTTTATAGACCAAACAACTAATCGATTAATCGAGCAAATAATCTACAGATTAATTGACAATGAAAATAACCATTAATTGCAGCCCTAAAGGAGTTACTTGAATTTAACTGGTCAAGGTGACTTCATTACCCAAGTTTGTCTTTCAACTTCAAGACTCCAGGCCAACGCAAGTCAAGATGACATTTGTGCACATGAATGAGGCCCAATGAGCAACTGAGCATCTCTGCATATGACCATGGATAATAAAATGTGCCAGTGTTTGACAAACCACTTTGATTTTTATTAATTGCTCAGTTTAATCTTAACTAGTTCCACCAAAATAACACAAATGCGTTTGTTTAACTGTGCATCTGTGCTAGCCGGCCTTTGCTAAACCTCGTCTATGGACGCGAACCAGCCACCGGTGATCAAGATCCACTGAATGACACTTCGGTTCCAGTATTAAGCCTCGTGTTAAACCTGCATTCACACGCAACTATCAAGACTACCATCATCCCGCAGTCACCCTCTGATCCACTGATCAGGGAAACACTATTTCTGCCCTTTGGCAAATGGCGCACGTTGGCAGAGAGATAGCTGGGGTGTCTTTGTGAGTTTGTTTGCATGCAGTCAGGGGTACAGAGACTGAGAGCTCTTATCACGTCTCCATGGAGATGGAAAAGGCTTGTTAAGAGCATGGATAGACTGAGAATATATCACAGGTCCTCGAGCGAACACGCAGGGGGACGAAAGTATCTCGTCGATATTAAACAATGGAGGTAAAGCTGAGAACAAGCAGGACGGCGAGGATGAGGTGAGAGCTACATGGGCACAAAGCATATTCAGAGATGTAAGTTAGGTGTTAGTGGACGCTGTGAGACATACAGTTGAGGGACACATACTGAGACCACAAACAAACAGTAAGGGGAAGTAGAGGGTGGGACGTGTCAATTCCAGAGTAGGGAGTATGATGGCAAATAATTCAAATACTTTGTCATCTTTTCAACAGTTTCATTTCAGCTGAAACTAAGAACCAAAGCTAGGTCAAAAAACATCCAGTCCCTAACAGAATAATCTAACATGTAAAGATTTACAAAGACAGTGATCGACACACGATAATGGCACAAAAGTGAGTGCCCCGACCCAGTTCTTCCTTCCCCTTCGTCCTCACAACTGGGCCCCAAAAGCAGCCTGAGCCTTTCTGAGCTCTTTCAGCAAATACATATATTCTGTCCAGAAACTACGGGAGATAAAAGGCATGGCTGAGTTATGGGAGACGGGGAAAATGTTCCAGCGGGAGTGGGAGGAAGCAAAATGACTTTAGGTACACAAACCAACAGAAAAGCATAGCAGAGCCGAACATAGAAATCAAGAGATAGACAGCGAAAACAAGACAGAAATAATTTGCGTACATGATTACTTTTCTTTCTAAATAACAGCTGGAGATGATTACAATGTAAGAGAATTAAAGCTTATGATGCAGAGGTCAGCCCATTTTTTTTTTTTTTTTTTACCTTTTCCCGCGTTTCTTTCCCGATTCCAACTTGATTCCTCCTCCGTCCCCCTCTTCCTCACTCTGGAGTTAGTGCTTTCCCTTTTGACTTGCAGCCTTGCATCTCTATTTCACTCCAGTCTCGTCACATTTTTATCCGCTGTTGCCTCATCTCCTCTTCCTCGGGCACCATTTCTCTTTTCTTCACCCCTCCACGCGCAGGACTTTGAAGGGGAAAACATGCCTTGTGGACAAAGGATATCAACGGCGTCAGGAAAAGTACAGTAGCAGTACTTTTTTCCTCACAACGCTGGGCTGGAGCTGTGCAGAACCGGTTCCACCGTGCGCTATACGGGGAGGACAAACACACAAAAAGTCTCAGTGGTGCAGAGAGAGGTGAGAAAACGGAGAATGCAAGAGAAGGAGGGAGAGAAGGCATCAGTCATCGTGTGTGTGTATCTGTGCGTATATGTGTGTGTGTGTGCGTGTGTGTGTGTGTGTGTGTGTGTTAGAGAGTGTGCATGCATGCAGGGTAGGAATGAAGGAGAGGAGAGAGGGAGGGACAGAGATTGAAAGAAAGGAAGGTGGGAGGGAATAGGAGGAGTATACGTGGAGAGAGGAAAAGGGGAGGAGACATTTTTTCTCCGATTTCCTGTTCATTTTTTTTAACCCCCCCCTCCCCTCTTTTTTTTTGTGTGAAATGATCCCTATACTGTCTCCATGTACACAACCGCCTTGTCAATAGGTCATTATTCTGCCTTTCCACGACTGTTTTCCCCTTGTCATATTCCCCTTTGTTGAAGCCAGCTGTGTCTTTAAGCTCGTGCACTTGAACTCAGAGAGTGCTTTTCTTTCTCTGTGTACTTCCCCTCCGCTGGCCCCCCAGCACACAGGAAAGAGACACAGCTTGCAGGAGAGAGAGAGAGAGAGAGAGAGAGAGAGAGAGAGAGAGCAGGACAGAGGGGCAAAAAGGGGCAGAGAGAGAAATGCAGATGGGGGAGGGGAAAGGTTTGTAAACGGTTGTTCAAGGCTACAGTATGCAAGACTTGGAAATCAGTTCAAGAACTACATACGATTTAGAGCACATAAACATCAAACAATATTTTAATCAAAGCACAAGTTTTTTTCTTCTTACGGTTCGAGGGCTGTATCAATATTAAAAGGGATGTCTAATGTGTTTGTAGGAGAAGGAAGAGAATAGACTGCTGTTGAAATATTGATTTGCGGTATAAAGTATGCCCATGTGTTTGCAACATCATGAAAGCGTTCATTCCAGAAAGTGCAAGGTTAAGGTCAGACCATTAAGCAGAGCCGCACATATCTGCACAAAATCTCCATGGCAACTGCTGACATACAGGTGAAATATTTTTGTGACAAGACAACTAGTTTGTGTTGCGGGGTCAGAAAGTGGACTATTATGCTTATGCTTTTATCTGTTTTTATAGAAAAGAAAGAGTGGGCAGTCCACTCACCTTGACTTGATTTAATTGTTGAGACAGCAGAGAGGGAGACAGAGGGGAGTCAGGAGCTCTGGCAGGATTCGATCGCAGGGCCAGCGACGCCTCTCACAGCACAGACTTGCATATGTTAAATAGTTTCTACACTGCACAAGTAGTCAGAGTTTGTACAGTAGGTTATTAAGCACGTTTTACATTAACATCTAATGTAAATGAAGGCCATTTAATAACTCCTAAGCAAAAGATTAAGCTAAACAATAGAAAAATAAAAGCAGCACCCTAAAAGACAAACAGAAGGAACAGAGTAAACTCAACAGGTCTTCAAGCTTTCACAGAGAAGATAATAATAAACACAGCGGTGCCAGCAAATCCCAGAGTTTCCCAGCTCACTCTCTCATATTTTTAAAACTTAAAAGCGGGCTGGAGTTTCACATTCACGTTTGAGTTTCAAAACATCATCAGTGAGGACATTTTGGGGATTCAAAGTCAAAAGGAAATTGTTCTTAAAAACCAGAACAGAAAGCAGAAGTTTGGTTCAGTACAAGCAGGAAATCACTTGAAAGGTAATGTTCTTGAAGTTTGCTGAATAAATATTTATTTCACAATTATTGATTTATTCATTAGTTATACTTTTCCTGTATTGTATTGTTTATTCCTAATGCACTTAGAAGATGGTCAGAGCTGTACTGGATGCTGTGTTTAGACTGCGACCATGTGAACCAAGGAGAGGGACTGAAATATGGGCAATTAAAAAGTCACCGACCAAATTAAATAGTGAGAAATGACTCTCTTGTTGATTTAATCCTGTCTGAGGCTTAGATCAATAAGATATAAGGGGGGATATAAGGCTGTCTTATCTACAGAGAAAACATGAGAGGAGGGAAAATGTCAACATGGCATGCACATGCCGCACTTGAACTCCAACACTGAAGGGCCGTCTGCAAAATCAAAGTGAGGCTGGGAGACGTTTTTTTTCTCGGAAATGTTAGAACTAGTCTTATTTAAGAATTACTGAAACATTTTAGCAGCTTAAAATGGTGTGTACTTGGAATTTACTGATTAAAAATGTCAACTGTGTGAACTGCAATATCTATATAAGGTTTGTCCCTCACACAATACCTCATTGGTTCCTAACCTTTTTGGCTTGTTACCCATTATTACCAAACAATGCCTTCTCAGGACATCTCGTTACAGAAGAGAGAAGGTTCCATCTTCTCCACATCATTTTGTGGAGCAGAAATATTTCTTTTCCTTCTTTCCTTCTCATCTTATTAACCATTACATGACCTCTCAGAGGGTTCAAACCCCAGGTAGAAAAAACACAGCTGTAGCTCATACAGCATTGCACTATTGGTTCTATAATAAATATATACGTAAACCATTAATGGTGACTGTGACTCTCTCTTCATTTCTTAGCTTGATCCAGCATCTTTAATTGAGCATTAGAATAAGTTTTAATTTCTGTTTCAAGCGCTAACCAGACAGATGAATGTCATTACACTGATCTTAAAACAAAGGTATGTTGTGTAAGATTTGTGGCGACATGATTTTTAAAGTCCAAATAAATCCACTTCCACTTCCAGATCCACTTTTGGTTAAACTAGGAGCTTCCGAAAGCTCTGAAATCCTACAGAACACACAGTATCATCTCCTGTCCTATATGGTCTCCTTTGTGCAAAGAAACTGACTCTCTTGTTCTGGAAAGGGAAAGAGGTGCCAACATTTAAATCCTGGATAACAACTTTGACTGATACCCTCCACCGAGAAAGAATCCGATACACCCTTAATGACAGACTGGAGGTATTTGAAAATATTTGGAGACCGATGATCTCCTCTTTAGAAGGGACGGACTATCAAGACGCAATACACACATAGTCTTTAGCACCCGAGGTAGCACTGCTCAGGGATGGGAAGGTTCAGGGGGGGGGTTACACATGTTTATGTATATACTGTATATACTGTATGTAGCCAATGTCTCCCTGATTTGTGTGCCTTAGGGCGTTGTCTGTGTTTTATTTATTTATTTATGTATTTGTTTTTCTTTTCTTTTCTTTTCCTTTCACTACTTATGTTCTTTGTATTTGCTTGTCTCCATTTCTGTTTGCCCTTAGTTCCTAGTATTGTCTGTTTTTGTTGATATATATCAAAAATGAGGCATGATACACCCCCCGGACAGAAGTCTGTATCACTGACATGCACATGCTTCTTAATAAAAAATATTTGAAACAAGATTTGGCGACATCTAGTGGTGTGGTTGCAGATTGCAACCAACTGAGTACCCTTCCAGTCCCTCCTCCCCTTCCAAGACTGCGGTAACGTGAGCCGCTGAGTGCAAAACTGTGTTAACGCCATTCACCTCACCATAATAACACCGCGGCCGGCGGTACCACGGTTTTGCACTCTGTGGCCGCAGTTTCACAATCAAGTCTGAGAACCACGGTGGCCTTCAGGTAAGGTAAAAACATGAAAGGCTCTCTCTAGAGCCCAGTGTTTGGTTTGTCCGTTCTGGGACGTTCTACATGGCGGAGCAACATGGCGGACTCCGTGAAGAGGACCTGCTCCCTATATACATATAAAGGGCTCATTCTAAGCTAACGAAAACACAATGATTCTTAGTTTTAGGTGATTATACACTAATAAAAACATAGTTATGAATAATATATTCCATTTTTGCAAATAGATCCCCCGAAATGTTACACACTGTTTCTTTAATGTGCCTTGAAAAGACAAGAAAATTGTGGAAAATGTTCATAATGTCTTATTGGTGCGGTTTGCCTGCAAGGCGCCAAACTGAGAAAAGCCAACTTTTTCAATCTAAAAAGAGGGCACTGCGTCTAATGCATTGCAAATACAAATAGGTATCGACCCACTGAGAGGTGGAGAGGAGGAGGAGGAGGGAGAGGGAGGGGGGATGGGCGGAAGATAAAGGTCAAAGGAGGTGTGTGCTGCATTCGCTCATACCTTTTGTCAAAGAGGCAAATACACGTTTCATGCTTAACCACATTACTGAGGACCAGAGAGGACGGAGAGGGACTGGATGCCACGAGAAACACTTCTCTCTCTTAATGCAGACAAACTATTCCCCCCAGCCCAAGGACAGTCATTACCTGAGGGGAAAGAGGCAGCATGTGTGTTAGGGGAAGAGATGCTTATACTGGCGCTGATCTTGAAAGGGCCTGGCCGATCGATTGCATTAAGCTCCCTGCAAAAGAGAGAAATCAATATGTTTTTAAAGGCGAAGCAGGCTGCATGTGGTGTATGCGTGTGGGCTTCATTGATACCGCCAGACGCGTTCAGAGAGAAGCTACTCCTGAAAAAGAACGATCACATTTCGAGGTCAAGTGGTTTCATTTCCAATACTTATCTACAAAAGCATGACACTTGTGAGAGACATGTACATAAAAAAAAAATGTCTGTGTTTTTATGAAGTGTCCCAGTTTGCGTTCCCATTATCACCGCAGAATACCAGCCAGTGTTTGAGGAGCACAAATGACACGCTGTCGGGGAAAATCAATCGTTTTCAGATGGAGAAACTTGTGCAGAAGCGACGTTGGGATTAGAAGAAGAGAAAGAAAGAAGCTGAACGACCTGTGACTCTCTGAGAAAATTAATTGGTCTTATAGTTAACAACATGAATTGCGTACAGAGGTTCAGCTCAAGGAGATGGAGTGGGAAGGAGGTCAACGAGAGCAAAGCAGCGAGAGAGAGAGAGACAGACAGAAGCGAAACAAAGACAGAGAATGCAATTTAATTTCCATCTGTAGTCAAAACAATGCTAATCAATATCTACGACACCCACTCTTTAACACTTTCTACCTCTCTCATTCCACTCATGTCTCTCTTTCTCTCCATCTATCTATTTCTATCTCTCTCGTACACACTCAGAGCAATAATTTACTCTTGAGTTGGCATCTGGGACAGGGAATGTGATCCAGTAGTGGCAGGAGTGGAGAAACAAATCCACACAGAGCTGACACAGTGTCCTCAGTGTACCTGCACTGAGGACACCAACACACACACACTACTATAACAGCCGGGAGAAAGAAAAAAAGAAAAACTAAAATCCAAACAGACAAAGAAACCGAGTGATGATGAGTAAATGAGTGTGAAAAAAAGAAAGGAATTGGACATGCAAGTGTGTGTAGCAAAACGGAAGTACAAATTGCCAGGAGAAATGAGAGAGACACCCAAGAAATTGACATAATTCCTTCAAAGGTCCTGCAAAAACACAATATTTCAAATAAAAATTGAGTCTGATATTTGACTAAAAGACATACACATGCAGGAGTTGAAGAGAAATTTAAATCAGAATCACCTTGTGCAAATACATGTGCACATACGAGGAATTTGACTCCGTTTTTTTGCATCTCTGGACAACAAAGCTGGACAAATAAAGGTAAAGAATAGACAGGGCTTTATACAAGTAGAGAAGAAATAGGTGTATATATTATTTAAATATATATAAAAAGCATCAATGACCAACAATAAAATAAAAAAAGTCTATACACAAGTCAAGGGTTCTGCAAGTTGTAAATAATACAAATAATGCAAAGAGTTAAATAATGGATGGATATATATGGACTGGATGTACGTGTAATGTCTACTGTTAACGGCATGTAGGATTTATATTGAAACAGAGATTATGTAGCTGTGAAGCCTGAGAAAGAGAAGCGAAGATGTTTCCGTTTTGTTTAAGTTCAATGTGCTTTCGATTCTTGAGTCTTTTTGTCACTTAAATTCAGAAACATGCAGCCACCACTTTTAACTGGATGAAATTTGAGAAAAGAAACCAGCCTGCCCTCTAGCGGTCGCAAAGAGAAACACACACTGGCTGGTCAGGAGTGAAATACAACAAACTGATCAATACCAACTAAAACACAGTGGTGGAAAGTAACATTTAACACTTGAACTTTATTGTAGATTCTTATATTTTACTTGAATATCTAAATTGTATGACAATTTGGTATTTCCCTCATTTAAGAGGGAAACATAGCACTTTTACATTTACTGTAATTTCACAGCTTTAGTTACAATCTACCCAACAATGAATTATTAATCAGAAATTATAAACTCCTATCAGCTGCAACATTTAAATGATGCTTACACATGACCACATTATTAATTAGAAAATAATATAATATATATAATAATATAACACTCTGAAATTGGTCATTCAGTATTAGGAGTATGTTTACTTTGATGCTTTAAGTAGCTCATAATACTTCCATACTTTAACTTTGAAAATTTGAGTTTAATTCTACTAAACTGCAGTATTTCTATGTTTATTCAAGTAAAGGATCTAAATATTTAACCTACCACTGCTAAAGAGTAAATCATTACATCATAGCAGGACGTTTTTATAGGTAGAGAAAAACACTGTACAGTACTATATTGTTAATATGATACGAGTATGCACTGTGTGATTCAGAGCTGCAGTCTTTCAGTCTGTGTTGCTATGAACTGCTGGTATTTATGGATGCTTTATTGATCTTCAACATATAGACTGACTCAGAGCTTGTTATGGCTGGAGCTCTGTGGTCAAGAGAGCACTGGGTGTGTAAGACACAACTACAGTTTATGGTACAATTATTTGAAAATAAGCTCAGATAAATCTAAAATAGGCTCAGTGGTGTCAATTCCTTGCAAAACACAAGAACTGTATTGATCCAAAAACACATTTTAGATTATTAGGAGAACTGTTAAAACTGCATTGAAATTCATGGATTTGGTCAAATTTAAAACTGCAATAATTATGTTCAAAGCAAGATATAATTCACTGCCGGGCAATATTCAAAAAATGTTTTGTGACAAGGTGGGGGGTTATTATCTAAGAGGAAAATTGAATTTTAAAAAGCATTGTGTTTGTACAACAAAGAAGAGTATGTGTATTTCAGTCTGTGGGGTGGATTAGCTGATGGGTTGAAGAGGAGCACAAATATAAATCATTTTAAAAAGCTTCACAAAAAAGAAAATATATTTTTGGGAGGTATATGGATGAGGAAGAGTTGTGATAAGGGTTGGTTTATATCTGCTTTTTAACTCCAGTATGGATATGTGGGTTGTAAATAAACCGGATGCTGTTCATATATTTAATTTGGGATGTAAATAAATCGGGGATAGCTTATATATTATATTATATTATCATCCTATGATATATGAGTTATTAGAGGAGAAGTGAGAAAGGGATAGGGAAATATAAGTTTTTCTTCTACCTATTCCTTTTCGGACACTATAACTCTTGTTTTGTTTGTTATGATTTTGTTTCTGTTTTAATTTATTTTTATGTTCGAAATAAAGTCTTTCATTCATTCGTTCATTCATTCATTCATTAAAGCAGTAATCCTTTACAGTTGTACAATCCAATGCAGTTACAGTGTTTACTCACCCACTGGAAAACTACATAAAAGCCAACCTACATAAGAGCAAGGAAAACTAGCACTTGTGCTGTACTTTTAATGACCTAATATTTTACTCCAATATGTTTTAGGGGGGAAATATTGTAAAGTTACTTTTTACTCCACTACATTTATCTGACAGCAATAATTACGGATTACTTTGAAGATAAATACTATATAAATGATTGAACTTATGATCATCCAACAATAATATTATTTTCAAAATAATATTTATTTTTTTATTAAAATTAAAATTTACAAACAACATGGCTCATAGATCATTGCATTAGAGTAAAATGACAAGGTGCATACAGAACAAGAACAGATAAAATATGTAAAATTATACATGAAAATATTAATAAATTAAATTAAATTAAGGGCTATAGGGTTGTATACCTGTAATTCATATTCTTCTATTATACTAAGAAGTGTCAATGCATTTTTGTTTTTCATGACTTTAAGGGCTTTTATGTAAGAAAGAAACTCAGAATGAAACACATTAAACCTATAGGTTTCTCTTTCATATACTTGGATTTGTGCAAATAAAAATTTCCAAGAATGAAAATGTTATTCACCAGAAAGTCATCTTTGTAATTGTCCATGACAAGTCTTTAAACAATGTCCTTTTGAGAGAAGTTTCCCAGATGAGAAACTTTGGGGAAAAGCCAGTCATGTATATCAGAAGCCATACAGCTTCAGAATACATACAATGAAAAAATAAATGATCAGTAGTTTCAGTATCATCACAAAATACACAGTTATTGGTTTCAATTCCAAATCGTTGTCGCAACAAATCACTGGATGGATGATGATACACTCAGTTTAATACTTTAAAATGGATTTCTTTTGCTTTGGGAGTTATAGGGAATTTTAGATATTTAGTTTGCAACATGTGAATAGTTTCTTTATGATAGATTTGTGAAATTGAGTTTCTGTAAGATACTATAGGGTATGAAATGTGATTAAACATATTTCTAATTGTTTTGTTTGGGATTTTGATTTCACCAAAGTCACAGCCACCAACTAAAAGTTGTGTGAGACGAGGTGTGATAGGAGGAGGATTTGTTAAATTCCTCTAATCAAGCATAAAGTAGAGCATTTAGCCAGCTAGCTAGCTGGTGAACATAGAGGAACATTTATAGCTGCTAAAGAGCCACGGTGGAGACCAACGGTTTTAGAAACAACTAGGCTACTTTACTAAAACCAGAAAATTATACAATTTTACAATTTGTCATAATGCATTTCACATTTCCAACACAGTTTAATACAGGTGATTATCAGACTGGGCGCTTACCTGTTCAACTCCATTCCTGTGTTCTCTAAAAGATAATCCACATGTTCATGGTGAGCAGTTACTAACTTCCACCAACTATGAGCAAAATGACAGCACGGGCTAAAAAACAAAGCAGCACGTGCTTGAGGCATCGAGGCGAAACTCTGGTGCTTTTTTGACAACGGCCGCTAGATGGCGCTGCGGTAGCGCTGCCGCCATTTTGGACCGAAAACGCCAGAAGAGTCCATATAGCCATGGATGTATAGAGATATCTGTAAATCAGAGGATCGTTAATTTTTTAAAGGAACTGTTTGTAAATTCTTA
Organism: Sebastiscus albofasciatus; assembly: GCA_916701655.1. Lineage (NCBI taxonomy): Eukaryota > Metazoa > Chordata > Actinopteri > Perciformes > Sebastidae > Sebastiscus > Sebastiscus albofasciatus. The sequence goes on from CAKAOI010050385.1 coordinate 88,243, forward strand.
CACATAAACTGGGAAAAAAAGTTTGGAAACTTGTGTTTGGTGGATTATTTCTCTGTTGTTGCAATGCATGGTTGATCTTACATGGTTGGAAAGCCTGTTTATTTACCTTCACTATGATGTCCAACTTGTAAGGATCATGCATTTGTGGGATGAGCAGCACGGCTGATTATGTGGGTAGCGGCCAAGAAAAATTTTGCAAAATTCTCTGCCGATGGTAAACAGTGTATTCTCCTGTTGGTGTTGACTCTTGTTTTGAGTTGTTTGGTGGATTGGATGATTGAACTCTCTATCAGTAACAAGGAACAAGCAAGACATATTGGCAATTTTACACTTTATTCATTTAATCCACCGTCAGGAGCCTCAGTAGCGGGTGGGAGATCCATACGGAGCCACAACAGCCTGGCACCTCCTCCTCATGCTGGTCACCAACCTGGTCACACGTTGCTGTGGGATGGCGTTCCATTCCTCAACCAGGATTCGTTGCAGGTCAGCCAGCGTGGCCGACACTAGGATCAGCATTGATTCATGGAGAGATCTTTGTCTGGTCAGCTAACATTACTGCCAAGCAGGTGAAATATAGAGTGATATTGTGGTTTTAGCTGATGTGTGTCGCCTCACTGTTTTGTCGGATGCCCGCTCACATTCAGGTAGCGCGTACACACGGGCGAGGGCGAGCAACAGGACGCTGACTTTTGTTGACTTAACGGCCACAGGTGTCGCTGTTACAACCAATTTCTGATTCTTACAAACAGCTCCTTTAAGGTAAATCAACCTCCACGTACGAACACCTAAATAGCCCTCATTTAAATCATTATGTCCTAAAAGTTGTAAAATTCACTAATAGCCAAATCCAGAGTTATTTTCCTCGGCATAATAAACGTGTATCAGACCCACAGGACTGCACCGCCCTGCACACTTATATGACATATCCGGTTCTGCCAGCTTCCTGCTAGCTGTATGCGGCTGTAATAATGGATATATTGGCTGTAATTCATCTCTTTTAATATTTTATAATACATCCATGGGCTGTATGCTGTAAGCCTGTACTGTGGTGGATGTATTAACATCTAATAATTACATATAGTAGTTTATACAGCACAGATAAGGGCCATGTGTGCTTCATAATGAGTACTTTTTATTTTGATGCTTCAAGCACTTTTTGCTGATAATACTAACATACTTTTGCTTATGTAAGGATTTTAATAGAGTAGTATTACATGGTGGTAGGCCTATTGCCTACTTTTACTTAAACCTGCAGTAGGCAGAAAGTTTTTGGCATCATTGGGAAAAAAATTCCATAATAACCTTTCAGCATATTGAAATTCAAGTGTTCCTAGAGAAAACTAAACTCAACTAAACTCTGAGTACACAAAGGCACTTTTTTTTTTTTTTTTTACAGATTACCTGTCTCATACACTATACTGTCAGGATATAGTGACCGTTTTATAAAAAATAACTTTTTAAAATCATATTTGCTCCATTTCCAACCACTGCAACTTTAAGTGAAGGATCAGAGTGTTGATCTACTCCTGTTTTTCACAACCTGTCAACCAAAAAGCTGTTCTTATTAGTTTACAACTGACCTATATAAGGTATTAGTAAATAATCTAATCAAGGAATTTGTTATAGGCTGCAACATATAAATCTTTGATAAAGGGTTAGACAGTATTAAATGGCTTATGTGTAGTAACTTATTGTTTTGATACCACTGGTTACGGGTTTTAGTTTTCTCATTATTTGGTCTTTATGTTTTGTTCTTTTATTGTTGTTTTTATTTTGTCTGTATTTCATTGTATCTGTGCAAGCACTTTGAAACTATGTTTGGAAAGGTGCTATACAAATAAAGATTATTATTATATTATATTATTATTTAAAGGGACTGTTTGTAACTTTTTACACGTATAAATCTACCGGGTCGGGATCCCATGTGCGCTCGCATATGCACGCTCACGTGTGGCCGGAGTCTCTGCTCCTCTGCCTGCCTGCCTTCACTCACACACCGTGCGCGTTCTCGCTGTCTCGCTCCACCTCTACACGTGCATGTGCGCTCACTGCACACTGCAGAAGAGTTAGTTTAGCTCTGAGAATATCTAGTGAATGTACAGTGGACGTTTGTGCAGAAATAACTGCTGCAGCTCCTCCAGACCAACAGAGGTTTCCCATGTCTTGTGAAGTGACGGGGCTCCGCAGCGAGAAATGTTATCGTCTCCCTGCGGGCGCGGTCAGGAGACGGTAACGATAACATTTCTCTTCTCTTTCTTTCTCTTCTCTTGCCAAGCAGGTGAAATATAGAGTGATATTGTGGTTTTAGCTGACGTGTGTTGCCTCACTGTTTTGAGCGATGCTCGTTCATGTCTATTTAGAAGTCTATTTACAAGCACGAGCCCGACGCTGACTTTCATTGACTTAGCGGCCACAGGTGTCGCTGTTAACAAGCATTTCTGAAAGTTACAAACAGTCCCTTTAAAAAAAAAAAAAAAAAGGATATCTAGAACAATGAGATCACCATCTCACTGTCGACCCCTTTGATAAAAATAGCCTTAATAGAGAGTTACAATAACGGATAAACACACACACCAGATGCCATCACAGCATAAGACGCACTGTAGTATAATGAAACCATAGCCTGGATGGTGAAATCCCTCTCACTCAGCTGTTTACCTTAATGCCCATATTTGGGGTGTCGCTCGCTACGCTCAGCCAGTCATCGTTGCTCACAGCGTCGAGTAAAGGAAGTGAGTCACACTGACGGTAATGTTACGTCTCAGTTGCAGCAGCAGCAGCACTGACTGAGAGCAACAGAACAGAGAACAAGGAAGCAACATGTGCTGACCATAATAACTCCAACACCTCAGCACAGACGAGCCACGAGACGAGAGAGACGACACGCACCGACTGCTGGGTATATTCACAGACTGGACGCATCTCTATTATCGTGAGTACCGTGTTGTTATTGTGTTTCCTTTAATTGTATTTTGTTGTGAATGTTTTAAAATACAATTACTGTGTCGCGTTTGTTGCAATTTTGTCAAGTCGTTCATGTCTTTTGGATGATACATTTTTGTTATGATTGGTTTATTACGCAGGAGAAAAACTTGTTTCTAACTACCTTATTATTACTATTTCAAAGTTTTTAAACTATATTTGCTGCATGTTAATGCTAAATTCCCATGTTAATAGCCTATAGGGTAACTGAACGCTACTTTCTCTACCGAAATCTTGTTTCTACTAATTTCCTCTGGGGGGTTTCCGCAATGTCAGAAACCCCAGATGCGTTATTTCCCGCATGGTGTTTCCTCTGTATAGCTACAGAAACAGACTAAAGAATAAATTAGCTGTCCTTTTCTTTTCTCATTTTCTGGTTATAATTGACATTCATGAGCAGACACACACACACACGTGTCATCTCCTTGGATCTCACAGTTGTGCCTGTACTTGCTTTGTTGTGTCCTTTGTTTCACTCAGACTTGAAAACAAGTTTCGTTGTTACCCACGGTGAATAGCTTCAGTGCACCAGGCTGAAAAAAAGGTGAAATATCTTCACCTATAACTGTCAATCACATTTCCAAACCCCCTCTTCAGACCTGTTTATCTAAATTGACAGGTTGTTTCACCTAGTTTCAGAACACATCTATAAAGTTATGGTATGGTAATCACACAGCACAGCAACAAGCTATTGAGTTACACACAAAAGAGAGGATCCAACATGTCCTCCCTCATAACATCTGAACATACAGTTCTTGTTGTGTCTCTTAGGGCCAAATAAAGTGCATATAGTGTCTGTCTAGGGAGAGGGATCCCTCCTCATTTGCTCTTCCTGAGGTTTCTTCCATTTCTTTCCTGTTTTTTTGCTTAGCTGAAGCGAGGGTCAAAGGTCATGTAAATTTTGCAACACCCCTTGAAGCAGATGTGTGGTATTATTATGTGATAATTAGTAAGTAACCTATTTGAAATTTCGTTGGAATTACTGCCAAATTACCCCAAATATTTACCTAAAAATGTATTGAAAATTACTATTATAAACATGATTCAATAATTATATGCTAAATTAGAATATAATTGTTAAAATAGGGCCCTTAGGCCTGAGAAACGGCTGAAGACACTTCTGATAAGGCACAAATCTCACCATTGTGTGATTTATTGTCTACACAGATGTAACCTGGTAGCTGATGTAATGATTCAGGGAGTTTTTTTTAAGAAATTTCAAAGAATTGATTTGCAAATCTAATCTATTTACCAGCAGACATGGAAATAAAGCATATCAATTAACTTTCTATTCTTTTCACTGAAAATGTATTAAATCAGTTACCAGCGATTGGGAAATAGTGGAATATAATTATTAAATAATGTTTGAGGTTAATATTGGGGTAATTTGGCAGTAATTCCAAATAAATTACTAATTACTAATTATTACCTAATTACCATGAGATTTGTGGACCTGTAAAATAAAATGTTACTAAGTTGACTTCTTAGTCTGCAAATGGGTCAAGTTATTGTCTTTACACGTAAAATCAAAACAGTATCAGCAGAGTCTGTGATAAGGGTCAGTGTTCAGTAAACAGACACACAGCAAACATGGTGTGCAGATTAAAAAGCCGGCTCTGCTCGTCATGGTTGGGACTTTATTTTATTTTATTTTTTTAAGCATCACTAAACCTCTGATTAGATAAAACATTTGACACGCATAGGTGAAGTAATCAGAGCACCATCAGTGATGTGAATGTCATTAAGTTCCTCTAGTATCTAGAAACGAGCATCATTGGTTTGGTATGATGCAAGTTAGTTGAAAGCATGACTCAACTTGGCTGTCAATAGAACACATTATACCGGATAAGCAGTGGTACGTGGGGTGTTGCATGTTATCAGAACAAATTATCTAAATAACATTACATGTTGTCCTGTGAAAAACTTTCATCCCCAAAACATTCAGTTTCAGGTGTGTTACTCTGTGTTTATTAATAGGCTTTTAAATGGTTCATTAGTTCATGAAACAGAACTCTCTCAACCCATGAAGGAGCTAATCCTTCAGTTCAGATCTGAAACGATTAGTCATGATGGACAGAAATTGAATCGGCTCCAATTTTAATAATCGATTAATCCCGTAAGTAATCTTTCAGCGTAAACACCTAAAAAAAATCTTCTTATATACAGTCTGTGGTTCCAGCTTCTTGAATATTTACTGTATTTGTTAGTCCTCTATCGTAATAGAATATCTTTGTTTTTATGTACTGTTTCGACAAAACAAGCTGCTTATATATATATATATATATATATATAACTCAACAGTGAGTTGGAAACGGTAGAAATTGGATGCAGATTGCTATATATTATGTTCTCTGGTAATTCAATAAATAAATAGTCTATATGAAATAACCACCCGCCTTTATCGGGAAAGAAACAATTATACGATAGACATTTTTATATTGTTTTGACACTATATCGTCACATTGCCCAGCTCTTCTTTGAGAGCACACTGTCAGCTTAAACACCTTATCTGTTTTGTATTCCTGTGGCCTCTTTAATGCGACATCAGGAGGAATGCAAGTACAAGAACGCTTTAACATTCTTTACAGTGGCAGCAGAAATCTGAAACTTGACAACCTACCAGAAAAACCTGTGAGACAAAGAGACAGGTCAACATGTTGAACGATCTATAACCTTTTTTTCTGGTGGAGACTGTTGGAATGAACATTTAGTTGAAAACAAAACAGAGTTATATAAGTGAAGAATCTGCAACAACAACAGCCTCAGGAATATATGCTATTTGACCCCGTTTACCTCGCAGACTAATAACCGACTCGCTCTATAACATTTGAACATCTATATTAGGGTAATGGCAAAACATATTTGTTAGGGACTTAAAGTTACTACTACTTTTGCTTGTTGTGTCACAGGCTCATCGCTGCTCTTAAGTGGAGGCTGTGGCTCCGTCTACTAGGGCAAATAATAATTTTCTCTCACAACATATTATACAGGGTGAAGCAACAAGTGGTGTGTTTCAAGCCACAATAACAAATGACTGTCTGCACCTCAAAGTTCAAGGCATGGTTTTCTTGTCAGGGACATCAGCAGGATGTTAGTGCGCTGAACCAGTTTGAATTGCCTTGGCCTTTGTAGAACACACTCTTCTCTATGGTCAGGCTGACATTGGCAACCAACCCAAACGGACACACTATCAGAGGATAAACAGCACAGTGAGCTTACTGGATTTGCATTTCAAAAAATACTCAATGTCGACACGGCAGCGCTAGTTTGCATCTCGTTTGCCTGTATAAAAAACTCTAGCCTTTTGTCAACACAGAGCCATGCCCATAGCTGTGTAATGCCAGGTACTCTTTTACACGCACTTTAACACAGAGTTTCCCTGAAGGTAATAAAAATAGGCTCAGGGGCAACTGCACAGGGAAGTGCTGTTATCACTGCAACTCATGTTCCTGCTCCCCCCCTCCACATCTCATCGAAGGGAAGTCACAGTCTGTTACCAAAAACTCGAATCACTACGTACTTCTTTGCACTTTGGTTTGCAAAAAAAAGCGATTACATAGCCACGTGTCACACACAAAAACAACATGATGAATTTGTTGGTGACCTCAAATGATTTTTTTAAATCTTCTGTTTTTACAGCCAACATGAAGAGAGAGGTGGAGGCTGGAGTCAACTTCCTCAAACGCCTGGCTGTGGCACATGGCAAGCTCAGTGAGGCCAAAGCAGAATTGTTTGCTGAGAAGCTACAGAAACTTTTATCTGACAAATATGACGACCACTGGTACCCTGACTGCCCCAGCAAAGGCCAGGCATACAGGTAATTACCAATATGAAAAATGTACACTATTGCCACTGAATTTATTTTTTTTTTTGTAGCAAAAATCATAGAATTATATCCCTATTATAGTGCGAGAACCCGGTATTACAGTGGAAGAGATCCCCCAATCTTTTATGTTGAATCCTTCATAGGTGTATCCGGATAAACAACGGAGCACCTTGTGATGAGGTGATCCTGAGGGCATGCGAGGAGAGTGAGCTCACACCCAAGGAACTAGGCCTCCCGCGTGAGATCACGCTATGGATCGACCCACTGGAGGTGTGTGCGAGGTGAGTCACTGGCTGGCCTGCTGAGACAGAGGCGAAGAATGACACACACAGACACACTTCAACAACAAAGAGGCATTGCTCAGTCTAGCCAAGAAGTATGAGCCATACGTGCTGTGAAATTATGAATAAAATGTGGGAAGTGAAAATGTGTGATTTTAAAATAATCCACTCCCTCTTCACAGATCCGCAGAGAACGGCAGGCCCTTCACAGTGGCCTGTTTCGAAGAGGAGGCTGCGGAGGGAAAACAGGCCGACACCTCGGTGGACTCGATAAATCTGGACACGTCAGACTACCACTCTGCTACCTCTTCGGATTGCGGTTCCACTGCGTCGAGCGACACGGAGGAGGAGGCTAAAGATGGCGAGACGGAGGGAGAGCAAGAAAAAGAGAAGCAGGACGTCAAGAAAAAGGAGGAGGCAGAAGGCGACACCTACGCGATAGCAATGGTGCCCAGGATTCGGAAGCGTCGGGCAGACGGACCAAATAAGGTCAAATACGTCAGAAATATGGTAATTTCTTTCTCTCTTTTAGGACCATATGTTGGCATTTCACAATTAAGGGATAAGGCTGGTGATATTCTATATCTTTCTCACTGTCAAGAGAAATCCCACGAAAAAAAAGCAAAAAAAAAGCAATGATATAAAGCCTGATATAATTTATTTGTCTGTGTCACAGAGCTTCAAAAACGATTGAAAACACCACAGCACTGTATTTAGAACTGCAATTAATGGTTATTTTCATTGTCGATTAATCTGAAGATTATTTTCTCGATTAATCGATTAGTTGTTTGGTCTAAAAAAAGACAGAAAAACATAGATCAGTGTTTCCCAAAGCCCAAGATGACGTACTCAAATGTCTTGTTTTGTCCACACCTCAAAGATATTCAGTTTACTGTCATAGAGGAGTAAAGAAACCAGAAAATAGTCACATTTAATAAAGTAGAATCAGAGAATTTTGATTTGTTTATTCTTAAAAAATGACTCAAACCGATTAATCGATTATCAAAATAGTTGGCGATTAATTTCATAGTTTGCAACTACTCGATTAATCATTGCAGCTCTAATTGTGTTATTGAGTAGGTTTTGTGTGATGACACAACTACAGTGACAACCTATAGTGCTTCAATACATAAATAAAACCCCTGCATTTTGGTCTATCTTGTGTGTTAGTCATAAGCTATTTACTATGATATGAGCTCATTGCAATGTGATAAAGTTTCCGTATTACATGTTCTCGAACGGAAAGTACCATTGATTCCTCCCATGTTGACAAAGTGTATGCTGGAAACTCTCCAGCGGCCCTCCTAATCTCTTGTACTCATTCCAATCTGCAGCTCCCCACCAGCCTCCAGTACTTCTACCACCCTGCACCAGTTTGGCCTCAGTACAAGAAGGGCGCTCCAGTGTTTCTCAACGCAGTGTGTGCGCCTCCGCCGCCGCCACCTCCGCCCCAGCAGGTATTTGGCTACTACATCTTGCCGCAGCCGTCTCCGCAGTTCATTCTGCCGCAGGCCACTCTGCAGCCGTGGGGAGCTGTGAAGGGTTAGACAGTCCAGGAAGAGCAGGGTGAAGGCGGACAGAGCGTTACAAGCTCCTTCAACTGAGCCATGTCGTGTCAGTTCTCTGAGTTCAGCTAAACTTGGGCCAAAAAATAACTTTTGTAACTGTATAGCTCAAAGTTATTCCTTGTACAACCTGTAATGATTCCTCTTTCCTTTTCATTTCCGGTGATTTGTAATCGATGACTTATACTCGGCACAGAGATGCCACTGAAGTCTGCACTGCTATTTTTTACGTACTGTACACATTAAGTATGACTTCAATCACTGGGTGCTTGGATTAACTCAGGAACTCTCAGCAATATTCTTAATACCAAATAATTGTCTTTTCGGGTGTTGTCACTGTTATTATGTCAGTCTTTGTCAGTTCTCTCTATGGTCCACAGTGTGTACGCCACACTTAATCGATGTATAATGTGATTCAGGGGTTTAATCTATTGTAGCTAGAGTAACAGTATCTGTATATTAAGAAGACTATTTTTACTAAACTGCTTGTAAATAACACAGCACTTGGATACCATGGACTGATGCACACTTTTCTAATCTCACTGTCTTTTTGTCGTAATTTATTTGGCCACCAGTGGATGGCGCTCAACTCATAGCTAACACATGGAATTGTATATTTTTGTATGAACAGTGGCTGCTGTATTTTGCAAAATCTTAATTTCACAGAACACAAACTTGATTTTTTAAATAGCTTAAACTCTTCTCTGCTTGTCAGTACGTACAGTGTATAGATATTCAGGTGTATCTGTTTAATGGTCTGCTTAACGCTGCGTGTTTTTAAAGTTTTTATTGTAGATAACTTTCCTTGCTACAGCTATATAAATCCTGAATACACGTTTTTCACTTGACTCTTATGTACTGTGATTATTGAATTATATTTATGCATATTTATTCTTCTTATTGCAGAGGATTAAATCCACTCACACATGAAATTATAAATTGTGTTCTTTTGCTTATTTCTATAATCAACACTTTTCAGTGCAGAGATTGGCGCTCTATATACTGTATGTGTTTTCTCTCATAAAAACAATTTGACTTGACCTAGAAAACACCTGTCAGTCTGAACTTACTGTTACTTAGAGCTGGAAGCACCATCATTACTGTCAACACGAGCAGCAGGATGCTGCAGCGGAAGGACTCAAGTGTGCTGGATGTGTCATTCAGCCCAAGGTCATGACGCTGTTCCTCCTGACAGGCCTAGTAAAGAGGGTGAGGGGAGAGGTTGTATCTCACTTTTCTTTTCTTTTTTTACCTTGTGGAGGATTTAAAAGAAATGAAAGGACATGTTGAAGCTCAAATTATTAGAACACATAAGAATACAGCTGGATAAAATGGCAAGCTAAACAGTACACTACAAGATGTTTCTGTAAACATTTGAGGTGAGAAATAGGCATTACAATAACAGAATATTGATTCATATTTGATCAGCACTGCCTAGTTTGACCGTTTGATCACGAGTGATTGACAGCTGCTCAGAGATGGCAGGCTCCAGCTCGGCTCTGATTGGTTGTTTTCCTCCGGTCTGTAAAATCCTGCAGATGCCATTAGGAGCACCTGAGGACACAGAAGCACGTTTTTTTTTTTTTTTTTCAGATTACCGGTGTCAGGCACTACTGTCAGGATATAGTGAACATTTTATTAAAATAAGTTGCTTTAAATATATTTGCTCCAATTCTACCTACTGCAGCTTTAATCCAAGAGAAAGGGACAGCAATAATAATAAAGCAGGCATATTTAGAAGACTATTTTTAAGAGGCTTAGAGAAAAAATGTACCCTATATAACCCTATTTATAAATGGATGACTGAAGAGTGAAGGCCAGGACAGGTTATGAGTCATTGCCAAAGAACCTTGACTAATGTTTGGAATAGACCACAACAAAGTCAGAGGGTTGAAGGTGTTCGACCACGAGATGTCACTGTAAAGCTGTTGTGGAACTCACTATTACAGTGGGTTAACAATAAATACATAAAAAACATGTAACATGAGCTTCCTTGTATTATATATATATTTTAAATAGGTTTTCTTACATTCAGAAAAGAAAGCAGATAATCACATATTTGTTCCCCCTATAATTAAAAAACAAAACTGACTATTTCTTGGAAACATCTTGTCTAAAGGAGTTTTTTCAACAAGGTGCCAAAGAACGTTGACTAATATTTGGAATAGACCACAACAAGTCAAAAGGTTGAAGGTGTTTAACCACGAGATGTCACTGTAAAGCTGTGGTGGAACTCACTGTTACAGTGGGTAAACAATAAATACATAAAAACATGTAACATGAGCTTCATTGTATTATATATTTTTTTAAATAGTTTTTCTTATATATTAAAAAAGCAGATAATCACATATTTGTTCCCCTATAATTAAAAAAAAATATTTCTTGGAAACATCTTGTCTAAAAAGGAGTTTTTTTCCCACCAAATTGCAATTGATCTGATCAGATTTATCCAAATCTAATGAAAAAACAATCGAAAATAACATTGTTTTGGTGATCATGGCATATACGCACACATAATTAATTCTCGTGCTCACCACTGTTACAGTGGGTTAACAATAAATGCATAAAAACATGTAACATGAGCTTCCTTGTATTATATATATTTTAAATATGTTTTCTTATATTCAGAAAAGAAAGCAGATAATCACATACTTGTTATGTTAATTGATCTGATCAGATTTACCCAAATCTAATGAAAAAACAATCTAAAATAACATCTTGTTTGGTGATCATGGCATATACGCACAAAGAATTCATTTGGGGGTAGACTGACTGACGCACGCTCTTAAAATAATAACGCATGCAAACAAGAAGAGTATAGCCTCCATCGCTCGCTCACAGCAGCAGCAGCAGTGCGCTTAATGGCACATCAGAGCGCGTAACCACGACGCGCCGGCTGGTTGCTAGGAGTGTTGCTAAGGTGAGGGTGTGTTAGAGAGTGTTTTTTGGTTAAACCCGCAACTTCGATGAGCGACATTGGAGAGACGGGCCTGGTACACAGTGCGCCCATCGGACTATGCCTTGCCCAGCTCGGGAGGACAGCGAAGTGGACACCGGACAGACGGAGGACGGACGGACGGAGGAGGACAGAGACGTCGTGTGCGCTCTGGAGATGGAGACGCAAACAAACCGCAGCCTGCTGCACGACGGCGGCGACGACTCCAAAGTGGATTGTGTGAACTGCGATGGCTTGATGAACCGAAACGGCGGTGGGGATTCAGCAGAAGTGTCCGTGTCGCTGTCCTCCGGGAAGAGGACAGCTCACGTGGACGGAGAAGACCTGTACGGACTGAGAGACAGAAAGTTCCTACTGGAGGACAAGAAGCGTCTTTGCGCGCTGGCTCTGGGCGCCGCGCTGCTCGGGATAGCGCTCATGATCATAAACGCAGAGATATGTTCCAAATACGTACCGGTAAGAAGTTATAGGCCTATAATAAACTAGACTACACTATAATGTCTTGACTTCAACATGTAAGAATTGACTGCATAACCAAATCAAAAGATTGGAAATGTTTGGGATATGGTACTTTGGTTTTGTTGGCACTTGATCTTAACGCTATAACCTGCATGTGCTAATGTGACATCTGCATCTACATCTGCAAAGTTAGAACGTTTACAAACCGGTAAGAAGTTATAGGCCTTTAGTGTACATTTTTTTATTGAATTTTTTCAAAGTACATAGGATCAAAACAACATACCAAACAACATAAGGTGCACAGCATATCAAACAAGTACATAAGTAACTAAAATAATAATAATAAAAAAAGTAAATACAACTAAGGTACACTACTAAAATAACATACATTTATACATCCATGCAAATGTGAATGTGGAGAACATGTGTGTTTGTGTGTGTGTGTGAGAGAGAAATTAGGCTTTTAAAGGGACTGTTTGTAAGAATCAGAAATGCTTGTTAACAGCGACACATGTGGCCATTAAGTCAAGGAAAGTCAGCGTTGGGCTCACTCTTGTTCGTTCTACATAGACATGAACGAGCATCGCTCAAAACAGTGAGGCGCCACACGTCAGCTAAAACCATAATATCAATCTATATTTCACCTGCTTAGCAGTAATGTTAGCTGACCAGACGAAGGTCTCTCCATGAATCACTGCTGGCTTGTCCTGCCTCAGCCTCCAGGGCTGAAGCAGGAAGAGAAACGTTGTCGACTCCGAGCGCGCCCGCAGGGAGACACCGGCATCCGGTCGGAGACGATAACGTTTCTCGCTGTGGAGCCCCGTCACTTCACAAGACACAGGAAACCTCTGTTGGTCTGGAGGAGCTGCAGCAGTTATTTCTGCACAAACATCCACTGTACATTCACTAGATATTCTCAGAGCTAAACTAACTCTTCTGCAGTGTGTAGTGAGCGCGCATGCTCGTCTAGAGGTGGAGCGAGACAGAGAGAACGCGCGCGCTGTGTGAGTGAAGGCAAGCAGGGAGCGGAGCAGAGTACAGCAGAGACTCCGGCCACACACGAGCGCGCATGGGATCCCGACCCGGTACATTTATACGCTTAAAAAGTTACAAACAGTCCCTTTAATAACTAGACTACACTAATGTCTCGACTTCAACATGTAAGAATTGACTGCATTACCAAATCAAAGATTGGAAATGTTTGGGATGTGACACTTTGGTTTTCGTTGACACTTGATCTTATAATGCTATAGCCTTACAGCATGTTCCCCATCTCGGTTTCTTTCTATACTGCACATCAGTCTCACAAATCATATCAGAACCTGTGCTAATGTGACATCTACATCTGCAAAGATAGAACATTTAAACATCACATAAAGTTACTTGTCAGCTGGTTGAGACACAATGTTGGCCCTTGAACGCATCATGAAATGATAATACAAATCAACAAAATCATCATTGTCTTGCTTTCACCATCATTTAGCTCTTCTTTAACTCCTTGTGTTGCAGTGACAACTGCTCTAAATAGTGTACACTTAGTCTATAATAGAACTGATACAAACACATTTATATTAAACTATGTCATTGGTTTACAATTTCAGTAACTAAATTGATCATAAGTGGTGCAAAAAAAAGCCACCATTACACAACTGGCTCTATTTGTTGCCATAACAACCTCCTTGATTAGCAGACAGCCCCATAATGCTGCACAACAGCAGAACCAGAACCTGCACCTGGGCTTTGAACCCCCCCTGACCTTCTGATTAGTTAGCCCATTTCCAGACACACTATTTGGTAGCACAGCCTCATGACATTAACATGCAGATCTCAGTGGATAACAATGCCAGGCCACACAATCAACAACTTATTAACTCCCCCTGACTTCCTACAGCACACGCCAGCTCCACATGTGGAAAAAAGTTCTCATGCACGCCACAAAAACACATCAGACCACCTCCTCCATGCTGTGAAGTCAGTGATGGATTACAGTGTCAAAGAGCCCCCACATTTCTTACTCAGAATCTTTTAGAGAAACCTATATGGAAGTAATGGCCTGACCTTTGGAGTTCAGAAAGTTGGGCTCGGAGAAGCGTGGTCGTGAAATTAACGATGTTGGCACGAATATGTCATTACTATTACAGTTTACTATACGAACCGAGAACAGGTGTTGTCCGTCCATTCCTAACAACGGGCATCAGCTTCTGTACCATGGAAATGCTGATGCACTGGAAAAGTGTTCTTCGCCGCAGTTAAAGCATATTATTTTGGAGAGGCTGCATTGATGATTTAACCAACGCTTATATAACCATTTTCAGCATTCGTCTTTAAACTTCATGCGATGTCCAAGTCATGAGCAGTGACATCTTCCATCTTCTGGTCACTTACCATAGGGGCTGTCTTAATAAAATACAGCATCCTTGCTGTGGCCGGTAGCACACTACAGTATTATTGTTTTTTATTTAAAGCTATTTCCAAGTATACTGCAGGGTATTTTGGAGCTGCCTAACTTCGGCCTATCAAAGCTAAAGCCAGTCTACAAAGTTATATTTTAAGCTTACCTTTTCATGGTTATGCACGAAAAACGGGGCTATTTATGGAACGTTTTTTCCACATTTCACCTCTTCCCCTGCAGCAAGATTGCTCACATTACTTCAGGCTATCGTTCCACATCATTTACTGTATAATTAGAGTGTTTGCATGGCCAGTCTGAAAGTCTCTATGTCTTGAGTTTGGCTGTGCTAGAGCCAGGAGTGTGCGCTTTGACTTGGATGCAACCGTATGTCCTCTTTTCTGCAACTCAAAACAATATCCACATTTTGAGGCTGAAAAGCCAAGCATGATCTCCATATTCCCTGGTGTTTGAACAGGGGCTTAAGTGGTTAAATTTGATGAGCTCTATTCACTGTGGTTCTCAACCTCGTGTGATCATAAGACTGTAGGTTTGCAGTCCAAAAGTTAAACATGCTTTGGCAAAAAACAAATTTGACAATTTAAATTTTTAACCAGAAATATCTGACATCTGAAAGCTGCTGAGATTTATTTCCATGCTTTGATTCTGTCACACAACATTTAACCACTTGGTCTTAGCACTAATACAATAATAAAATCACTATAAACAGGCACCCGTCGTAATACTTCCTAGATATGCTTCTTTTACCGATTGCGCTGACTGGCAGCTCAATATGTTTTTGTTTTGTATTAATTGCTTGTATCATTTCTGACTCTGCACATCACTTTATTCTTTTAGCTCTTTATCTTCTGATCAGTTACTTCATGCCTGCTTTCTCCTGCAATTTTACATATTAATTGTTTTGCTGTTTTAAAGTAACATCAGGCCAGGGCTAAGGGTGGATTGTATAATGGACGACAATTTCCTTGCATGCTAGTTATGACTCATTTTACTCGCCTGTCAATTGCTAAATCCACACCTATAAAATGTAAACGTGTTCTGCCTGGACGTAAGCCACTGCAATGGACCTTTTTCACAGCAGATATTTTGACTTATCATGTAGCACAGGTGAAATTGCCAATATGAATGATGGCTCAGTTCCAGTCAGTTTTTCCAGTGAGCCAGCAGGCATAATACCAGGACCTATCATTAATATTATTGAAGAAAAAACTATAGATATCATATGAAACTAGAAAAACCTAAGGAATCCATTGGCACCAAACATGCCATACTAGCTTGTCGCGAAAGAGGTTAAATAATGCTGCAAACCTATGCTAAATTTGACGAAGAAAAACTGGCATGGCCATATTCAAAGGTGTCCCTTGACCTCTGACCTAAAGATATATGAATGAAAAAGGGTTATATGGGTTCCTTCCTCACCAGCCTGTTCAGTTTGTTGGCATCCCTTGTGTTGGTGTAAATATCCTCTGTTAAAAATAACTATTATTGAAATAAATGAGCTGCTGTGGTGATTTGTGGTAATGACAACCTGTTTACTATTGGGTCATGAGCCACTGTCCTGCTCCTATATGACTGTAGGGCTGCAGTCCTCAATCCCTGATAGTAAGACACTGCAGCTGGCTAGTAAGAAAGAAAACCAGCAGTGCTGAGAGTCCCACGGACCACAGCCTATGGAAAGGAGGCTGGCTCACGGGCGGACATGGGTCTTTGGGTATATGGAGTGTAACACATGCGCAGTGTAACTGAAGCTGCGGCCGTGCGTTGCGATTGGCTGAAATTCGGTGAGTGCAGGCCAGATTTAACTGCGCATGTGTTTTACCCCAAATGATATGACGCGTGAGCCAGCCTCCTTTCCATAGGCCTTGCCATGGACCAAGATGGAAAACCTGTTTTACAGGGTGCAGTGAAGTGGTATCCTACTCAGTTGCGGTCTTAGAGGGCGACTGATCTGCAGGTTTTTATTCATCCCTGCCACACCTGTCCTGTACAGTGTCCACCTGCAGCTTGTTAAACATCAGTCCCCTGATTTCACTCATCCTGATGCAGTGTTTGACTGGGTCACTCTTACTGCAATAACAAAATGTCCATATGTATGCTGTAGGTGTAGGTGGTAACTTCAGTGAAATCACCTTGTGCAGTTTTGGGCTAGCTAAACCTGCACATGTTTTACCTGCTGTGACGTCTCCTTCCTATGACTGTCTCACTACACCAGTATATTATTACTACTGGTTTGTAAGCCTATCCTTAAGTTTATTACAGGAAACGTGCAGCTCCATGAGTGACCTACAGCACAAGAATCTACATGAAAGCTAACGAAACCAAACCGACTAACAAACCAAATTAGAA
Source organism: Sebastiscus albofasciatus (assembly GCA_916701655.1). Classification (NCBI taxonomy): domain Eukaryota; kingdom Metazoa; phylum Chordata; class Actinopteri; order Perciformes; family Sebastidae; genus Sebastiscus; species Sebastiscus albofasciatus. The sequence goes on from CAKAOI010050385.1 coordinate 105,071, forward strand.
AACTTAAATCAGATGCATGTAGTATTTCTTCGGCAAGTATTTATTTATTACAGTATATACAAACAAGACCACCTTCTTTTGCACTGTGTTTTATTTTTTAATTATTTTTGCTTGATACCTTGGGTGGCCTGTCCTGGTGAAGGTGGCTCAGTGTACGTCCAAGACTGTGGAACAATCTGTTAACCCAGATTAGGTTCACTGGGCTTGAAATTACTGTTTCCAGCATGAAAACTTTACAAAAATAATTTTAGAGACTCGGCAAGAAGCACGTTGTTGAACCCTGTGATGGAATGTGGTGAAATGTTGAGCTTTTGTGGGGTCTTGTAATTAGCCCTGGATGAAATACAGACGTGATGTGGATGCTACAGGAGAAACTGTGGAAAACGGCGTACCTTGCCAACGTACGTCACACCATACCACCTACACGCTCAAGTTTCCTCAAGTTTGAAATTATCTTTTTTTTTTTTTTTGAACTTAGTTTTTATTGCAGTTTCAACAACTTATACAATCATAACGACAATCTATACCACTGTATTTTCATTTTTATAGCTGTCTCATAGTTTTTGTACAGAATCTTACAGCTTAAAACAAGGGGGAGAGAGAGAAAAAAAAAACAAGACTTAGTATTAAAATGTAATTTCAATTGGATTCAAAGAGAAAGGGAGGACACAGACCTAGACAATCCAAATAATTAAAATATAATAAAGTAAAATGAATAAATAAATGTGGTAAGGGGTCGGAGGCAAGGGAGGGGGGGATGCTGTATGGGTGTGTGTTGTATGGATGCGTGCACATGCCTCAGAAGTGACCTCAGAACACTCAGAACATCGATCACTGCATTAGTACAATCATGGCAGGGCTCCACCTTTTAACAAATGTGTCTTTTTGGAGTCTTAGGGAATAGGTTATTTGTTCCATGTGGTAGATTTCCCATACCTTCT